>VMDO01011082.1:0-68549 GCA_007922755.1 Pedetes capensis | reverse complement strand
TTTTTTAAAGCATCATTTCTTTTGCTATCTCCCTTGTTCAATGTCCAGCTGTCATAACATACACTCTGTTCAGAGTTAAACATGATTTCTTTTTCCAAGAACTATAAATGGTGTGCCTACTATGTGCCAAGCACTGTCTAGGTTTAGTGGAAGGTCAAGGGCCACAATGGGAGATGAGCAAGAAATGGATGACTTACTGTCATGGAGCTGGGCACAGAGGGTAAAAACAGCAGAATTTTACAACTTGGGAAATGGAGGGGATGTCAAGGCAATCCACTTTCCTCTCACTTCAATTTATTATATTTTTAACTAGACATTGGAGTATATGATCTGTATGGCTTAACGTTCTGCACTATATGAAGTTCACTTCAAAGTCAGCAAGAGTTGTAGCAACATAAATAGATCTCAGGGTATAAACACTATGCTATCCAGAGGGAAAATAAAGATGGAAGACTACATGTTTTAAAATAAACTCATTGTGGTTTTTAATTCTCATTTCAGACCTTGAATTTTATGAGTATTGATTTCCTAAGAAAGCCTACAACTACTACCTTGCTTAAGTAACTTTGTATTTATTTTAAATAAGGATTTAAAAATTTTAAGCACCCATACATACACATTATCCTCACCAAAAGGACCTTTTTTATATAACTAACATGAAAGGCTTAATTTTGGACACAAAAAGTTAAGCTTGACATTTACTGAGCATTTATAAGAAAAATGATGGCTTGCTTTGCTTAAAAAAGACATTTCATTGTGAAATACTAACATTGAAGCAAAGTGTCATTGACAATACAATGAAATGCAACAAAGGCTGAGGGACAGAGACATGACATTCATGATTTGCTTAAGGTCATATTGTAATGGGACTCTGAGGCCAGAGGACTGATTTTGGGAAAGCCAAACAAACTAGATCTGGCTCATTCCAGAAATCAAGTGGAAAAGTAATGGTAGAAAGACAGCAAAGGACTTTAATCTATATAGCCATATTAGTAAGATAGAAGAGATCAGATACCTCAGTCTATCTTCAGGGTACTGAGGTGAGCTTTAGGTTTAAACAGAGGAAGAACTGGAGCATGGCATGAGTTGTTGTTGGTAATGCTATTGAGTCAGGTCTGATTCATAGCAACCATATGTACAACACAACGAAACATTCCCAGATACTGTGCCATGCCCGGCACTATGCCAGTGCTTCTCTGCTATTCATAGGGTTTTCAATGGTTGATAGTTTCAGAATTGCTTCTGGAGTGGATGGTCACATCCTTTTCCCATTTTTGCAGTGCTGGGGATTGAACTCAGAGCTTCCCAGAGTGCAGAGCAGTGCTCTACCAACTGAGCTAAACCCTAGCTCTTGGCATGAGAGGTATGCATAATTAAACAGTTTTGGTCAAGTTGTAGTCTGGTCAGTCATTATCTCAGTCTTGGTTCTGCAGTGAAACTAAAGAGAAGTCCTTTTTGCTTGAGGGAACAATCCAGTTCTCATGAGATGATTTCCCCTGCTAGGAGTGGGAATGGTCTTGGTTTCCATCACAGGGTAATTGCTCCCACATAGCGGGTGATCTCATCATGGGGTGATTTGTCTGTGAGGCTTCATTGTTCCTGTAATCCAAGGTGACTTCAGGTTTGAGACAATGACTGAAGAGTTTCAGGAGCCTATGTGAGGGACTGGAAAAACTTGCAGTAAAATATCTTGTTACTCTTATCTCTGTGCCTTCAGCCTTGAAAGCACATGACATAGCTTAGTTTTTAGGCATATACTCCTTGAATGAGTGGCAAATGTAAGCACAGAGTTGAGCAGGGATCTGGCCCAAAGTTTTAAGATAAAAGAGACAGATGCAAATGAAGACAGAGGTGACTCGCTTTTATCTTGCTCTTAGTTACTCATCCATTATCTGCAGACCCAAGTAAAGAGCCAGTGTTTTTTAACAAGTTTCTAAGCAACAACTATAACATAGTTGTTTTGCATTTCTTGTATACATATGAATGCATATATGTCTCCTGGGGTTCAATTCCCAGAACTGAAAAAAATAAAATAAAATAAAATAAAATAGGAAGGGGCAGGGGAAGGACTTGGCAATCCACCCCTAATGCAATCTGGAAGCAATTAGCCATTGAAAATGCTATGAGGGTCACTATGAGTTGGACACTACTCAAACCACACCTAACAACAACAATATAAACAACAAGAATCTATGTCTTACAGTCATTTTATTTATACTTTTCTGTAGTACTATGGAGTAATTCCCTACTCTGCAGACAAGGAAATTTTCAATAATAGTATGTTTTTATAACAGCAATAAGATCTGAAACTCACTCTACCTAGTTCCTCAAAATCTCTTGCATTTTTTCCCTTCTACTGTATGAAAATCTAGCATATTATCCCCACTTTCTAAGTTTTAAAGAGAATATGTCTTCATTTTCCTTTAGAGGAGGCAGTTGTAGAAGAGGGATGAAGATGAAAATGATGTTAAGGAACTATCATTCTATTGCCCCAGAATATTTCCAGATGAAACCTGCTCTAACTCTTCCAAGGCCTTATTTTGTACCCAAATTAGACTACCACAATTCCTGGACTATACCTTGTGCTCAGCTTCAGCTTCTTAGTTCAGTCACTTCTTTATTAGAATTCCCATTTTTTTCTTCTCTGCTTACTGAAAATCTATTTGTCCTAAAATAGATTTCATGAGCCACTCTTGTTTCATGAAAACTCCTTATTTTCCCACATTAAATAAAATCTTGCCCACTTCAGATTCTCAAGTTCTTTGTTGGTCTCTGAGGTAAAATGCAGCATGTAAGAAGGGCATGAGTATTTTAGTCTGACAAACATGTTTCTTAGCCTTGTTTTTCTGACGTTGGTTATGAGACCTTGGAAAACTTAATTTCCATGAGCCTCAGTTTCCTCATTTAAGTACAGAATTCCTACTGCAACATATCTACCTTGTAAAGTTAAAAATGATACTTACATCAGTGATAAAATGTAAGAAGAAAATGATAGTATTTCTCACTGTTAAAAGACTTTAGTCAAGTGCACAACATTTTTATTTACTCCTAGACAATATTTTGGCAATAAGCATTCCACTCTGGTCTCATAATAGAAAAACTAGGGTCCGGTCCCATAAAGAAAATAAAATGCCTGATTTCTTACTTAGTGCCAAGCTTTCCCCACTCCCAGCATGGACACTGGGATGGAGGATGGAGGGCACGGCTTCTTAGGCTGTTCCTAATTGTGCCTCCTCCTGCACCGTGTAAACCATAGTTCCTTGTCTCTCCAGCATCCTTTGCAGCTGGCATAATGTGGTATCAGTGTTCTTTGAAACTGCAGGTGTATTTCTGAATCTGCCTCAGCTGAACACTTTTGTTGGTTCAAAAGTTTGACTGCTCTTAGCAATGGCCCCCTCTGGCCAATTCCATTTTGAACATGCAGAAACTCATTATTTCTTTGTGTAGGATAGCACACTATTGAAAGAAATTCTCATTTAAGCTGATGCCAGGTCAATTCACTTTTGCTGGAGTAGAGTATGGAAGGGGTCACATTTTGCTACCAGGAGCCAATTTGAGTAAAAGTGAAGCTCACTCCAGTTGGATTCTCTTTATACCTCCAGATTTTAGCCTTCTCAGACTGAAGTTAAACACGAAAGAAGATTTTCTGTCTTTCTCTCTCTGGGGCCAAACACAACTTTGACTCTTCTCCTCTCTGCTCACAATCTATTTTGTTCTCTTTTCTCTCCCCAAACTGTCTTTCTTTGTTTCCTTATGCATGTACAAAAAATGGCCACCCCACAGCTTCTCATGGTACAAATTTGTTCCCACAAACCAGCAGAAACTGACTAGTTTGCATCTCCATTGAACATTCCTAGAGACTGAAGACAATTGGCCTTATCTAGACCAGATAGCTATTCCTAACCCAGTCAACTTCAGCCAACAAACACACTGTAAAGGCCCATGCCTCTCAGCAGGTCCACTCTCAAAGAAAGGAGGTGGTAGGCTGGACAGACTCTCCAAGATTGTCCAAAACACACGTATAGAAGCATTGGCACATATACTAGTGCCTGGCATAATGCCTAGCATAAGCAAATACTTAGTACATTTCTGAGTAGTTAGATATACTGTACTTGACATTGTAGTTAGCTATCCAATATTTACTGCCATTTTTTAGCCACTACCCAAATTTTCACTCAGATAACTTCACTTCCCCTGTCCATCTCATAATAGCAGTGGGGCAAATGGCTGATGGTCAAACTGAGGAGCATAATCTCTGTGCCTGGTCACAGTTATATATACCATGATGACTTTTTGTTGTTGTTAGGTGCTGTCAAGTCAGATCCAACTCATAGCAACTCTATATACAACAGAATGAAACACTATTAAAGACTGTGCCATGCACATAATTTTTTTCTTTAAGCCCACTGTTGCGGCCACTGTGCTTCTTCTCATTTTGAGTCATGCCACATCAGTAAAAGGAGGTCCCAGAGGCTCTACTCCATTTGAATCATTAAGATTGACTCTACTTTGAGGAGGCAACTCCTTCAAGCCTGGAGGGCTCATTTGCTGGCACCATATTTTGACAATGCTTCTCTGCTATTCATAGGGTTATCAATGACCAGTTGTTTGGGGAGTGGTCTTCCATGTCCTTCTCTGTAGTCTGTCTTAGTCTGGAAGTTCAGCTGAAACTTATCCACCATGGGTAGCCCTGGTGGCATCTGAAATACTGGTGCATAGCTTTCAGTGTCACAGCAACCTGCAAGCCCCTATAGCATGACAAGCTGACAGACATGTGGGGGGTCATGATGACTAACGCTAATGAAATTCAAGTTGAAGGTATCTGAGAGGAAAGAAATTCCTCCTTCTGTGAACACTACTGGAAATGATCCCTTTTCCCTACATGGATGTACATGGAGAAGAACATTGCCATGGGAATTGATACAACCACTTTGTGACCACAAAAAAAAAAAAAAAAAAAAATAGAAGCAGGCCTAAGTAGAAGCCAACCTCATAGGAGTCAGAAAAGAGATAAAAGGGAACTGTTGAACAGCTTACTCTATCCCTGAAGCCAATAAAAATGTCAATTTCCAGTTATATGAGCCAATAAATACCCTCTAGCTTGAGTTGAATTTTAGGACAATTGCATGTGTATATTCACACATAATTCTAACAAGTCAGGACAAAATGTCAGTAAGTATATTTGCAAAATTTCTGACCATTCTTGAGGGGAATTTATAAATGTTTAAAAAAATCATGAATTAAAATTGCAAAAAAAAAGACAAAGTCAGTATTAAAACCTCTCAGGGAGCATACCAGATTCATAGAAGGGAAATTAATATCAAAGATATTTTAATTGAATCACAGGAAACAGGCTGATTTTGCAGTGAGAGGAGATACTTTGAGAAGAACCCATCAAATGCCATATGGATTGTTCTCTAACTATGGCCATGAGGAATATTGTTCTACTTTCTCAAGAAATCAAAGACGATCTGGGTGCTATGGCACATGTCTACAATCCCAGCTAGTCAGGAGACTGAGACAGGACTATTTTAAATTTGAAGCCAGAAGCAGCCTGTGCTACCTAGTGAGACTCTGTGTCAGACTAGAAAATATTTTTTTTTTCCCCATACTGAGGGTTAAACCCAGGGCCTCGTGCTTGCATGCTCTGCAAGTGCTGGACCACTGAGCTGCACCCTCAGCCCATTTTTTTTTTTTTTTTTTGAGACAGGGTTCTGATAAATTACTCAGCCTCTGGTCTCGAACTTGCCATCCTCCTGCCTCTGCCTCCCAAGCTGCTGGGATTATAGGCGTGCGCCACCATGCCCAGCATAGACTAGAAAATAAATTTAAAAAGGGGTCTGAGGGTGCATCTTGGTGGTAGTGCTCTTGTTTAGCATGCACAAAGGCCTTGGGTTCAACCCCTTAGAAATAAAAAAAAAAAAAGAAGAAGAAAGAAAAAAGATGATATGAAAAAGGTCGTAACAATTAAAGATACTAGTAGTATGTGATAAGATAAAAAGGACTACATAGAAACCACAAAAATACTTCTGGGAAGTAGACTTTATGCCACCTTTGTTAGGTCCTGCACAGTAGGACTCAACTAAGAAGAGATGGAGAGATCTTAGTAAACCAACATTGTACTCCACAGTGAGACATGGAAGACGGCAGACAGGCAGCAATCCTGAGGCCAGAGTTGTGGGGGTGAGAGGCAAATATGTACCAACCAAGAGAAATCCACACTAGAAACTCTGCCAAAGAAATGAACTTCAGCATCCATTTCTAGTGGTCCTCTGAGACAGGGGAAGGGAGAGGTTTCTCAGAATTGAATACTATTTTTATAATCATTGTTTGTTACCTAGTTATTCTTGAAATTTTTAATGCATGGCTAGAAAATTTTGTTTGTGGAGCGGAATATTTAAAAATATATAGTGTGTTTTTCTTTTGGCAATTCCACATATTTTTTTTAATCTTACCCTCATTCAACTAGAGATATTCATTACCTCTGGGAAGATTAAGAGTATTAGAGATTGGATAGAAAAAGAAAGATTTTACAGTTTGGTTTTGGCTCCCAAAAATAGGCGGTTAAAACCAGTTTCAGTTAGGGCAGTCTTGAATTTAGTGTTCAATGTCAAAAGCAAAGTAAAAGATAAAGACAAAATATTTTTTCATCTTTTTTGTTTTGTTTTTAAATTCCCTAATCTTTCCTTTAAATATTAAAAATAGCCTAAAGGCTAAGAAAATAGATTTTTACTAAACCCTTTCAAAATAAAGAATACAGGAGATGCCATGAGAGAGATCTTCTAGCCCAAAGAAAGGAAACAAACAACAACAACAAAACACACACAGAAAAGGAAGGAGCCTAATGGTGAGTAAAACAAGTGAATGAGTTGCACATTAGTTTCCAGAAAGGCTCCTGCCCTAAATTCTCCCCAGAGGAGGAAGAGACTGGGTTAGGCAGTAAGATGGATATCAGGAAATTCAGGTAGCTCTACTATATCAGCAAAAGGAAGTTTCCCTTACTTCAGGGCTTGAATTCTGATTGAGAGAGGCCTCAAAGTACCATACAAATAAAATCTAAAAGAAAGCAGAAGTAGCCTTACTTCTGTCAGATAAAATAGATTTAAAATCAGAGTCAGTTTTAAGAAAGAAAAAAAACCCTCAAAAATCATTATATAATGATAAACGGGATCAATTCAACAAGAAGAAATAACAAATCTAAACGTGTGTGTGTGTGTTTGTGGTGTGTGTGTGTCTATCCAATTTCAGCATGCCCAGATATATGAAGCAAATACTAATAGAGCTAAAGGGAAAGATAGATTCCAAACAATAATTATAAGAGTACATTAACGTCCCACTTTTAGTAATGGATAGATCATCCAGACATAAAATCAAGAAGGAAATGAGCAGAGTTAAATTGCATGCCAGACCAAATATATCTAACAGATAACTATAGAACATTGCATTCAACAACAGCAGAATGCACATTCTTCTCAACAGGACCTGTAACATTCTTCATCATAGATTAAATGATAGGTCATAAAACAAGTCTCAACTAATTTTTTAAAAATTATAATCATATTGAGTATTTTTTCTAACCACAATGTAATAACACAAAGCAGGAATTAATAATAATGAAAACTTAGGAAACTCTGCAAATACATGAAATTATCTAACTCTTAAACAACCAATGGATCAAGAAAGAAATCAAGAAGGGAAGGTGGAAGCACATAATACCAAAACCTACGTGAGGCAGCAAAAGCACTATTAAGAGGGAAGCTTGTTGCAATGAATACCTACATCAAAAAGGCAGAAAGAGCTCAGATAAGCAGTCTATAGCTACATCTCAAGGAGCTAGAAAAACAAGAACAAACCAAACCCAAAATTAGTAGAAGAAAAGAAATAATAAAGATCAGAGCAAAAATAGAGATTAAAAATAGAATACAGAAGATCAATGAAACAAAGAGGTTGTTGTGCAAAAGACTGAACAAAATTGACAAACCTGCTGGGCATGGTGGCATACATCTATAATCCCTGTGACTTGGGAGGCTGAGGCAGGAAGATCACAAGTTCAAAGCCAGAGGCAGCCTATGAAACTTAGACTGTCTCAAAATAAAAAGGGGCTGGGCATGCAGCTCAATAGTAGAGCACTTGCCTAAAATATGCAAAGCCCTGGTTTCAATCACCAGTACTGGGGGAAAAAAAATGGGCAAACTCTTAGCTAGACTAAGGAAACAAGAGAAGATTTAAGTAAATAAAATCAGAGATAAAAGGGAGACATTACAACTGGCAACACAGAAATGAACAAATCATTAGAGATTATTATGAACAACTATACACCAACAAATTGGATAACAATGAAGAAATGGATAAATTTTTAGACATACATCTTAGTAGGTTTGAATCATGAAGAAATAGAAAATTTGAACAGATCAATAATGAGTAACAAGAGTGAATCAGTAATAAAAAGTCTCTCATCAAAGAAAAGCCTATGACTAGCTGGCTTCACTACTGAGTTCTAACAAACATTTAAAGAACTAACACCAATTTTTCTTACATTATTCCAAAAAATTGAATAGGAAGGAATTATCAAACTCATTCTATGAAGCTAGCAGTACCTTGATAACAAAGACCACAACCAAAAAAGAATAATATGGGCCAACATCCTTTGTGAGCATAGATGCAGAAATCCTCAATAAAATATTAGCAAACTGAATCTAATAGTGCATCAAAAAGATTGTTCACCAGGGTCAAGTGTGATTTATTCCAGACATGAAAAGATGTTTCAACTTATGTAAATCAATGAATATAATACACCACCTCAGTAGAATAAAGGACAAAAAACATATGATCATCTCAGTAGATGGAGAAAAGTCATTTGATAAAATTCAACATCTTTTCATGATAAAAACTCTGAAGAAATTATATATAGAAGGTACATATCTCATCATAATAAAAGCAATATGTAATAAGCCAACAGCTAACTTTATACCAAATGAGGAAAAACTGAACACTTTTTCTCTAAGCTCTGAAACAAGGATGCCCACTGTCACCACTTTCATTTAATATAGTACTAGAAGTCCTAGCCATAGCAATCAGGCAAGAGAAATAAATAAAGGGTATCTGAATTGGAAAAGAGAAAATCAAATAGTCACTGTTCTCAGATGACTTGATTTTTTTAATGTAGAAAATTCCAAAGAGCCCACTGAAGAACTATTAGAATTAGTAAACAAATTCAGCAAAGCTGAAGTATAAAATCAGCATACAAAAATCACCAGCTTTAAAAAAACACACACACAATGAATTATCTAAACAATCATGTTTACAATAACAAAAAATTAATCAATAGCTTATAACCATTATAATTTATATTGTAAACTATAAAACATTGATGAAAGAAATTGAAGAGGACACCAAAAACAAACAAAAAACTCAAAACAATAACAAACAAAACAAAATTTTTTTAAAAAAGGCATCCCTTTTTCATGTTCATGTGTTCATGTACTGGGACAATCTATCTTATAAGAAATGTCTGTGCTAGCCAGAGTGATGTACAATATCAAAATACCGATAATAGTCTTCATAAAACTAGAAAAAAAACACTACTAAAATTTATATGAAACCACACACACATACACACACACACACACACACACACACACACACACGGAATACTCAAAGCCACCTTGAACGAAAAGAATGGAGGCATTATGCTACCTGACTTCAAAATATACCACAAATCTGTACTAATCAAAACAGCATCATATTAGCATAAAAACAGGTATATAGACCAATGGAAAAGCATATATGTAGAAAGCCTAGAAATAAACTCACATATTTACAACCAACTGATTTTTGACAAAGGTGCTAAGAACACACATTGGAGAAAGGACAGTCTTTTCAGTAAATGGTGCTGGGAATACTGTATATCCACATGCAGAAGAATGAAACTAGACTCCTATGTCTCAACTCAAAATGGGTGAAAGAATTAACTGTAAGACCTAAAACTATGAAATTACTAGAAGAAAACATAGGGGAAATGCTTTAGAGATTGAAATGATCAAGTATTTTGGGGACAAAACTCCAAAAACACAGGAAACAAAAGTAAAAATAAACAAATGAAATTACATAAAACTAAAATGTTTCTGCTCAGCAAAAGAAACAACACAGTGAAAAGGCAAGCCACAGAATGGGAGAAAATATTTGTACACTATGCTTCTGATGAAAAGCTCATATCCAGAATATATAAAGAACTCCAAAAACTCAATAGCCAAACAACAACAATAACAATCAAACAAAATAACAACAAAAACATAAAAACAAATAACTTGAAAAGTACTCCATACCAAATCAGGATAGGTTCTACCAAGTAGAAATGGAACTGGACTTTTTAAAAACTAGGAACAGCTAGGACAGCAGGCAGCATGTGTGCAGCCTCTTCATCCCCATCTGCGTAAGTTTCCACATGCCCAAGATGGAGGTGCTGCAACTCTTAGGAGAGGGCTGAAAGAAGTCTTCCAAACCACAGAGTTAACAAGAGTGGAGAAAATATCCTAGGATATGAAGCACTAGCAAGAGCTGAGGTAAACTATAGTCAACAATAGAAGATGCTCTCCTTCTCCCAATGACATAGTGGCTCCTATATCATTTGTTGGTATTCTGCTATTGCAATTATCACACTATTCTGATGTAAGAGAAAAATAGTATTTTTCTTGGCATAGTATTGCTACTTTATCTTAGTTTTTTAATGATGCCTCTTCCTAAGATGGCATAACTACTTAAGGAATATACTGTCCCACAACTAACAACCAAAAAACTGGATAAAATACATCAAACAACTATTTTTTTCATAATAAAAAAGGAAATGTATTGTTCTCTCACATAACTTACAAACATAGCAGCTGGCTTGCTCATTGTTGCTGAGTCTTGGCATTCAGTTGACGTCTTAGGACGCAGTCTCTTGTTTGCTGTATTACAAATTGGCCATATGCTCAGGCAGGTTAACTCCTGATGCTTGAAACCATATATTAATGACAATATAGGACTGTGCTGTCTGAGGAAAGGGAACTAAACAAGATGAACCCTATGACTATCCCAGAAATTTCTTGACTGCAGTACAGGGAGAGGAAACCCAAAGAGATCCTGGCTGTCACATTGAGCTGAGGAGACACCAGTCAGGGATGAGAGATGCTAGTGGAGCTAGAATTTGTAGGACAGATTACCAGAGAGGAAGAAGCTGTAAAGAGATCGAGTATAGAAGTCTGTATAGGCACAGCATTGAGTTTTGGGTGGAATACCAATCTGCAATTGGCAGGATGAAATTCAACAAGGCCCAGACCAAGAGCAACTGCCAAGGAAAGGATAGTTATTAGGAATCTGTAAATAGAACTGTTCCCAGAATTCACGCACACTTGGGAATCATCTCTATTCCTGCTAATGAGAGTGGCAATATGTTGTTAAATACACAGGGCATTCCAAAAAGAAAATAGAGAAGTCAGATTTAGTAGGGAGGTTAAAACATCTATACAATAAAAGTTACTCTAAACTTACAATAAAAATACGAAAAACAAGTCTCAAAAGAGGCAAGCTTATCCATGAGTAGCTTAATTCTCTGCCAAGACAATGTCCAATACTGTTTAAAAGAATACCACAAAACCCACCATGTGACAAAAAGTCAGAATATCCAGCATCTAAGAAAAAATTCCTAGTAATGTGAAGAAGCGGGGAAATACATCCGGAGATGAATTAGTGAGTAGAAACAGGCCCCCAAATGACAGACATGATGGAATTAGTAAACAATTACTTTAAAAGAGCTACTATAAATATGTTCAAACTTTCAAAGAAAAACTCAAACATAAATGAGGAGAGAAACATAAAGTATAAAAAGAACAAAATGGAACTTACAGAGATCAAAAAGAGAGCAGTGAAATTTTGCTGATTGATATTAACAACAGGATAGATACTATAGATGAAAAAAATCCATGATTTTAAAGACATACAGAATAATGTCCAAAATGAAGCAGAGCAGGGATGGGAATAGAACTTCTGATACCTCTGGAACAAGACAAAAAACTTAACACACATATAGCTGGAGTATAAATGGCAAGTGTGGGAAAACAAAATAAAAAATTCTGAAGAAATAATGTCTTAAATTCTTCAACTTTGATGAAAGGATAAATTCAGAGATCCAAGAATTTCACCCAAGAAATTCAAAACACTTTAAGGCAAAGCATAATCAAATTGCTTGAAAACCAGTGTTAAGAAGAAAATCTTAAAAGTAGCTAGAGTCGAGTGGTAGGGAATGGAATTGGTAGCATTTATGTCTTCTATCTTGAGATATTACACCACTTTAAACTTTTATTTTTTTAATTAAAATTTTTATTTAATTTCTTTTTTATTATTAGTGATAATAATACTTTTTAGTTAGTGTACAACTTAGTGGGTTTCATTATGACATTTCCATATATGCATATCATTGTACATTGCTCATGTTTACCTCCTCTTCCAGGGGGAACTAACACCCATGCAGATTCTTGGGATTCTAAGGCAACAGGATAAACAAGTATTCCCACATTGTTTTGAGGCTAGACTAAATCCAGGTATTCAAGTTCCCTTAAATCTTCTGACCTACCTCCCACATCTTACCTTTCCTTGATTCTGAGTTGGCCTGTCTTTCTCTTGGCTCAATATATTTGTAATAGTCTTTCTAATGCCTTTTAGTGTATATTTAATGAGGAGAATAGGAGCATATGAGTTGTCTCTTTTCTCAGTATCTTGTTGCTGTTGTTGTTGTTAGGTGCTCTCGAGTCAGTATCTGACTCATAGCGATCCTCATAGGCTTTTCAATGGCTGACTGTTTCAGGATTGCCTTGGGAGTGGATTGCCAGGAGCTTCTCCCATTTTGCAGGGCTGGGAATTGAACTCCGGACCTCAGAGACTGCAGCGCAGCACTCTACCAACTGAGCTAAATCCCAGCCCTCAGTATCTTATAGGTTTGGTAAAAGATATGCTGAATGGTAGAGGACAACTGGGGTAGGACATTGGTGTTAAGTTGCTTAAATCATGTGCCTACTAAAGCAGCTGCTAATTTTCAACAGGTAAAACTTTATTAAACAATAGGGCCTTCACTTAGAAAGTATCTCTTTCATATCTCCACAATCCTCAGATTGGTGTTAAGAATTTATATTATCCTGACTAACTGAAAATCAAAAAATCTCTTTTAGCATCTGGAATAATTTATATAAAACTAACCTTGACATTTTGTGCTATCAGCATTCACAGATTATATTTTAGTTATAATTTAAAATTAATATTACTTAAAATTAACTAAACTTTCAATACTGAGTCCTTGATTTAATACTTTACATTTCTAAGTTTTTATTTGTTAACTTATAACAGCATGATAGTATTTGACATTAATAATAATTATATAAGTTTGTTTTAAATTTGTTTTTATTCATAATTTCTGTATTTAAAATCTATTAAACATTAGTTTCATTAATTTTTTAATAGTCCATTAATTTTTTAATACTTCCAAACACATTTTTAATGTGAAAAAACGTCAATATTCATTCACAGGTTTACATGAAATAATCACCAAAATACTGACATATACTTCACTGTTTTATTGGAATTACAGGTATAACTCAGAAGGAATTACTCTACATTTCACATTTTGAGAGAAAATATAATTAATTACACCAGCACAGTAAAAGGAAAAAATTCCCAAACTGAAAATAAGACAAAGACTGATTCTCTATGGGTATCTCTATAAAATTCTATAAAGCAAATGTTAATTTGTAGAAAGCTGAAAACAATTCTAATTATTTTTGTCCAGTTGGAGTGCAAATGAATTTTTCTCTGGAGACATAAGTAGGTTCTTTCTGATAGAAAAGATGAAAAATCAAGGTTTTAAAATTCCATTTAATTAATTTCATTCTTTTTTTCCAGTTACTATATTTCTGTCTATCCTATACATTTCATTTCCCTTTAATTTCCTCAGTAATTTACTCAATCTTTGGCACTTGTTAATTTTGTATTTATTTAGGAGTAGGAGTAGTCATGATTTCTTTTTAAATTATACTTTGATAAGTAAGCATCAAATACAAATGGAGATGGTGAACAAGCTCAGTTTTAAAGAAATAAAAAACTTAAACTTAATTTCTGTACATTTAACTCATAATGAATGAATGAATTAAAAACCAACCTCTTTTGTGTTATAAATCAACCTGCCATGCCTGTAATCCCAGCAGCTCGGGAGGTGGAGGCAGGAGGATCGCAAGTTCAAGACCAGAGGCAGTCTGCGTAATTTAGTGAGACACTGTGTCAAAAAGTAAAAAAAAAAAAAAAAAAAAAAAAAAAAAAAAAAATCTGGGGGCGCAGCTCAGTGGTCCAGCACTTGCAAAGCATGCAGGTGCGAGGCCCTGGGTTCAACCCCCAGTACCTCAAAAAAACAACAACAACAACAAAAAAAAAAAAAAACAAAGATAAGTCAACCTGCATGGGACTGATTAACTTTTAAAGAAATCAGTCTTTTCTACCTCCATTCCTTGGGCTTCTCTCCAAGAATGTCTAAACAAAGCGTGGTCTCATCAGCTGATCCCCCAAACAAGCATACAGATCTTTTTTAATTTATACATATTGCTGATGTTCAAAATTTAGGAAAGCAGTTGGACATGAAAAGTAAACAAGGGAAAAGTAACAACTTATATAATCATCCACATTCTTTTGTCCTTTTCACTTGTCCAGAGTCCCTAACTTCCTTAGAATTTAGTGATAGGAAGTTCTATTAGATTATTTACTTTTTTGTTCTGTTTGATTTTTGAGACAAGATCTCAATAGGTAACTCAGGCTAAGGCAGGCCTCAAACTTAGGCTCCTCCTGCC
Source organism: Pedetes capensis (assembly GCA_007922755.1). Taxonomy (NCBI): domain Eukaryota; kingdom Metazoa; phylum Chordata; class Mammalia; order Rodentia; family Pedetidae; genus Pedetes; species Pedetes capensis. The sequence continues at coordinate 53,685 of VMDO01011082.1, read as the reverse complement.
TCAGCCTCCCAAGTGTTGGGGGTATAGGTGAATACCACTCTACAAGGCTTAGATCATTTACTTTTATCTGAATTTTGGAGATCACAAAACTTGTTGTTCCATCTCCCTGAGGATTATCTTAGACAAAAGATATATATGGTCTGCTTTCTACTGGAAGTTTTTCTTAGCATGCTCTATAAATGTAGTCCAAGTTGCACAGTGAAAGTCCCATCTGAGAATACCCAGACTATACCATACTCACTTCTCCAGGGACCTTGCCATTTAAAGGCTGTTGCTGTCATATGATGGTGATGAGTTTCTTACTTTCAAAACACTCCAAGGATGAGGGCCAACATGGGATCCTGTGGAGTGGAGAGTTTAGAACAATAGTCTTTGTCTGGTGTTTGAGAATCAGCCCCACATCACAACCCTGAGTTGTGGGGTTGTAAGACTTGGCCCTTGTCTTCCAAATAAAGTGAGAAAAATATTAGGGAAATAAGCATAAGGTAATATGAAAAAATTATCCTGCCAAAGCAAGTAAGAAATGAATGTTTACTAATGGCTCAGTTAAACTGTACAAAAGTGGACATACCAAATTACAAGCAATTGAAAAGTGAGACTCTACCGTCACTCAGTATTAGGTCTTGAGTGAATGATTTGAATAAATGTGGCTTGTTTCTTTGCAAGTAAATAATTTTGAATCTGGCAACGTGACTAGTTATTCAAACAGTAGAAACCCTCTGGTACAGAACTTGCACAGAGTTGCTAAATCATAGTGACAAATTCCATACATGTCCTTATGAAGCTTGGGAATACAAACAAGAAAGGCTCATTCACATATTTAGGTTTTCATAAACAAAGATGTCAGAAAAAAAGATGACCTGCTGATGTTTTTCCATTTCATACTGTGAACATTTCACTCTGGAAATTATCACCAGAGCTAAGGTCTTCAGCCTTGCCATAATAAGACAGTTTTACTAGGAATGCAGTTCAACTGGTACTTAATGAATTACTTTTGACACTGCAAATGCTCACTGCATAGGAAAAGACATACTTCACCCAGGTTCTGAGACAATCCCACATATGTACCCACTGCAACACAGCTTCCAGCTTCCAGTCCCTAAAGGCTAAATGCAAAGGGAAGTACTTTAGATATTTACATTCCAATTCATCTCTTCAAACTCTGCATCATTGTAGTGAATAAATAGAAAACACATCACTACTGAAACAGGGTTCTGCCAACATTTACTGTTTCTACTAACTACACTTGGGGCTGGGATTTAGCTCAGGTGGTAGAGCACTGCATTGCAGTCTCTGAGGTCCCAAGTTCAATTCCCAGCACTGCAAAAAATGGGAGAAGGGCCTGGCAATCCACTCCCAAGGCAATCCCGAAACAGTCAGCCATTGAAAACCCTATGAGGGTCTCTGACTCGATGGCACCTAACAACAACAACAACACTTGGTAAAATAATTGCTTCCTGTTTATTTCCCATAACCCATGAACTGCTCCTCATACAAGCAGGTAACACTGTCACTTCCTTGTTGTAAGATTTATGACTAAAGATATTTGAGTAATATTTCAATCATACCATATTAAGCAAGACAGTATAATCCCCATGACCATTAAGAAGAATATTGTGGGTTAAAAAAGAAAAACAAAGGTACAACATTCTGATCTTTGACAAAAGCAATGTTCATCTGCTCATTTCCCAAAGTTCTTCAAGATACGTCCCTTTTTTTACTTACTCCTTTCCAGATTCCTGTTGGAGAATGCTCTTATTAAGTCTTGAATATCTATTACTTGATAGAAATGATGTGGGTGAGCAGGACTTAAAAGTCCTTAAGGAAAATTTACTCTGTTTGAAATGTTTTATGAGACACTCTCTTAAAGCGTTCTGAGTTCTTAACAAAAGATCTTAAAGACTGAACCTGGATTATATCTTTTCCAGAGCCATTTTTAATTTAGTAATTGTCTTTAGAGAATCTGGGTATAAGAAGCAATTTTATTTCAAACTTGTTACCCTAGCTATATTTAACGTTTGTTTTTATATCATCTCTTGCCTCACATTTCATCATAGGCAATGGGAAAAAAAATCAGATGCTTTTTGAATATTCTGCCTAGAAATCTTCTTTACTATATCACTGAGTTTAACAGGTACATTTCCTCTTTGCCACATTACCACAGATGTTTATGTTGGCAGACTACACATCATTGCCTAACAAGGGATCCCTTCCTCCAGCCTCCGAAAACATCTTCCTCACTTTCCATGAAGCCTTTGCTGATAGCCTCTTCCAAGATTTTTAGGCCTCTACTAATATATTACTTGAGATCCTTTTGGTTTTCACTAATAATATCCTCAAAGCCATTCCAGCTGCTTCTCACCACTCAGTCCCGAAGCCAATGCCACGTATAGGTTTTTGTTGTGGCAGCATGCCACTTCTAAGCAACAAAATTGTAACAGATAGCTATGAATACATAATTATTCCTACAACTTATTATTTTCCATGAATCTGCTATTTGAACTGAGCATAGTAGGGACAACTTGTCTCAAATCCACATAGTATCACTGGGAGTATATTGACTGGCAGCTGGAGAATCTACATTCAAGGTAACTGACTCACATGATTAGCAATTTATTGCTGTCTGTTGAATGGGAGTCCACCTATGGCCAAAGGCTAGAAGCTTTTATTCTTCTCCACGTAGTGTAGTCCTCTTCCTAGGCTCTTGTCTTCCAGACAACACGGTAGCTAGGACACAGACCAAGCATCCTGAGAATCATATGAAAGTGCATGATATTTTTCTTGTCCTTAAACCTTGAAAGTCACAGGCCATCATTTCCAATACACTCTACTGTTTGTTTTTGTTAGGTACCATCAAGTCAGGTCCAACTCATAGTGATCCTACGTACAACATAAGGAAACACTGCCTAACCCTGTGCCATGCCTGGCATTATGCCAGTGATTCTCTGCTATTCATAGGGTTTTTAATGGCAGATTGTTTCAGGAGTGGGCTACCTGGTCCTCCTTCCATTTTTGTGGTACTGAGGATTGAACCTAGAGCCTCAGATAGCACAGAACAGCAATCAACCAACTGAGCTAAACTCTAGCCTTTTACTGTTGGAAGCAGTCACAAAGGCACAATCAGATACAAGAGGAAGAAATATAAACTCTACTTCTTAATGAAGGAGTAGCAAAGTTTTATAAGAATATGCAGGACCAGAGATATTATTGGACCCATCTTCAGAAAGCAGAATCTGTTACAAAAAGTGAAAAAAGTGATTCCATAGGAAAATTAATATTTTAGAGGATATATTTCTTATCACTGATGACTAAACTATTGTGAAGAATTAAATGGTCTACAATATATCTCTTGTGCCTTTGATAGTGGTCAAAATTTGTCTAAATGGATTATATTGTAACCCACTTTAGAAATCCTTCTGTTCCTAAAGTGGACACAGTCTTGTAAAAAAACATAATCATCCTAAAATTCAAGTACACAATAAAGTCATTCATGCATTGGTTCTCAAGAAGCCTCATATATATTTTAATAATGAGGTAGCCATCAAATGGAGGATTTATGGCTATTGACTTCTCTTTAGTTTTTTAAACTGATTCATAAAAAGAAAAAATTATACATATTAATGGAGTACCATATTATGTGGGCTGGGATTTAGCTCAGTTGGTAGAGCGCCGCTCTGCAGTCTCTGAGGTCCCGAGTTCAATTCCCAGCACCGCAAAAATGGGAGAAGGACCTGGCAATCCACTCCCAAGGCAATCCCGAAACAGTCAGCCATTGAAACCCCTATGAGGGTCGCTATGAGTCGGACACGACTCGACAGCACCTAACAACAACAACAACCATATTATATTCCATAACATGGATACATTGAATAATGTTTAAATCAGGTCAAACATAACTATCCTCTCATTTATCATTTCTTTATGTAGAAAGTGTTCAAAATCCTTACTTCTAGTTCTTTGAAATACACAGTACATTATCATTATATAGTCGCTCTACTGTGCAATAGCACACCAGAACTTCTTGCTTCTGTGCAATTTAGGATCCACTGATCAACCTCTCCCCAGCTCATACGCTCCAGTTTTCTTTCCAGCTTCTGGGAGGCACTATTCAACTCTCCATTTCTATGAGATCAATTTTTATTTTTTAAGATTCCATATATGAGTGAGATCATGTGGTACTTGTGTTCAGTTCTTTGGATAGTCATTCTCATAGACCAACATGATCAATTGGAAGCACCTTTAGTTTAGGAAAAGGACTACGAAGTCTCACATCAGCAATCCCAAAAATAGGCAGTCTGGGAAGAAAACCTTTGCTGCATAGGGGAAGTTTTTCTAGTATTGTGCCTGAATTTTTAGAGTTGCCTACATGTTCCTTGTTTGAATAAGAAACCAGGAAATTGGCAGTGGCCAACACTTTTTGCAAGTGCCTCTTTTCCTTGTCTGTAACAAGATGTCAAGGTCATGAAATATGAATGTCCATACTTCCTGATTCTGTCTCTGAGATATGCAAATCATAATTAAGCATTATTCCCATAGCAATCTCCTGAGAACTGTACATTTCTTCCATCTAGTGAGATGCTGCCTGTACCACAGTAATGCCCTTTAAATTTGTTGTCTGAATTATTTGCAATATCTCGCAGTTGGATAATTATTCAATTTTAGGCTATATGGTTCAAAATTTATCATGTTGAAAATCACTTGGCATTCATACATCAGCTAGTATTCTACTATTCCAAATAGCTGAACCTCTCAAAAGCAAATAATTATAGTGTACTCTGGATAGAATATATTTTGTTTGTAATATTCCTGTTAATAACAAATCCCATCACTTAATTTGGTGTTCACAGTATGTATAAATTGGCTTAATTTGTTAAAGAGATTTTCTCATTTTTAAAAAAAAAAATCCATATCTTACCAACTCAGATTTTGAAAGGCTATCTTTTCAACAGGTTGTATTTTAAAAGAATGTTTTCCCAAATATAAAATTATGAAACTGAATAAAAATATTCCCATGCTTCTGTACTTAAATCCACACATGCATACACACATACAACACTGGATCCTCTTTTGCTCCCTCTACTTTTGTCATTAACTGAAAAATATAAAGTAAATTAAAGAAATGTGTTTTTCAACCAGCTTTCTCTTAATACAGCAAACATATTAATCAAGAAATGCTATAAATGATCTGTTAGATTTAAATCCAAAATCTGTGAGAGGTTAAGACTGGCAAAAATGTCCCCTGAATCATGAATTATAATCACAACTGTATACTATTAGATACATAAATTTCTGGCAAAATGTAAATTTCTTTCAATGCTATTGTGCCCCTCTATAAATAATTTCTGTCATAATATAGATCCAGAATCTGGGGAAATTTAGGCTATTTTATTCATATAGTGTTTTCATCATGAGTATTAAAAGTAGAATAAAGACACTTCTAGGGAATGAATATTTACTTTTAAAATGATTTAGAATTTTATCTGATAAAACCATGATTTATGTTCTGCTTTTAGCTTGTTGTTGTTGTTGTTGTTGTTGTTAGGTGCCGTCGAGTCAGTATCCAACTCATAGCGACCCTCTGTACAATAGGGGAAATACTATTGTCAGTGCTTCTCTGCTATTCATAGGATTTTAAATGGAAGATTGATTTTTGGGAGGGGGTTGCCAGGTCCTTCTCCCAAGCCTACAGCTTCTGGTGTTCCCAGGCGGTCTCCCATCCAGGTACTAACCAGGCTTGACCCTGCTTAGCTTCTGAGATCTGACGGGATCGGATGCCACAGGGCTATGGCTGCAGGCTTTAGCTTCTTACACAATGGAAAAATAACAATAAATTGTACCAAAATAAAAATTCACTTTTGTGAATTTTGAAGTATTTAAATGCTAGAAAAATTAGCAGATTGGCAAGTGATAAAATGAAATCACAAAAATTAAATATTAGTCCTTTGGACCCACGTTTTTCATTTAATGGTGGTTGAGCGAATCTAATTATGGTAAGATTTCAGAAAAGATAATAAAAATATGAATGTTTAGAATTTGTCATTAAAATACTTGTCTGTTCCTAAAAGTAGGAGAGAGCCAGTTTGTGTCTACACTATGTCCATACAAAGATTGTTGGCCAAGGTGGATCTGGATTAATCCATCTGAATGAGGATGTTTTGGCAGAAGGCAAGAGAGCTGCCTGCACACAGAGAGAATGGGAGATGGCAAAATATCCACCTCCAGGGCTTTGCACCCATGGCCAACCCCAAGGTGATGGGACTGAAAGCAGAAGGGATCAGAATTTCACAATCCGTTCATAGGAGAAAGCGGGGCAATGAGCAATGCTCCTTTGCTGCCAAGATAGGGAGTGGTGATATAGCAAATGAAGGATACCCCTCTTCAAAGAGTATGATGTTGTCATAACTTCAGCCAGTTGAGAAACCCAATGGAAGAGCAAGGGAGCAAGAGAACAACACACGTACAATCATTAGTAAGGTCAGTTATGGAGATATATGAATAACTCTTGGGGGATCCTAAATATTATGGGAAGTGATTTAGGATGAGGCATGCTTCAGCATGTGATAAAAGACTGAAAAATATGTCTCTCATCATTAATGCAGTACCATTGGTCCTCACATCCTAAAGAGGACTGAGCAAATATATTGTGTCTACTTGAATGTCTATACTTTTTTATGCATTTATAGGTTAACAGCAGTATAAGTAGTTTCTGACCAACCATAAGACATTCACAACTGAGATTTAACTGAAGACCCTAGTTATTCTACCAAAAGCAATCTCTGCCTTAGGGTCATAATAGAGGTGTATGAATCAACTTGTTAGACAATATCTGCCTATGATGTTTCAAGATTTTATTTGTTTGATTTGTTTTGTTTTGACCTTGGGTCTGTAGAGGTAATAAAAGGATTTTTATTTGAGATGTACTCAAACAAAAAGATGAATCATCCCTACATAGAATTACTAAACAAGAACACAAGTAACAAATTATGGTGGTTGAGACAGGTGTACTTGTTTTTAATCACCAATCCCTTCTCAAAAGGAATGGTACGTGTACTTTAAGTCTGAGAAAATGCCCATTGTCAATGGACAATCATATATGACTCCAAACTTCAAAAAACACCATTTCAAATTTTTCTTCTAAGCTGTCATTGTGCAGGCTCTTAGCACAATATGCAACAGCTATGGACAACTTGTATTTTAAAAACATTGCTTCCACCAAGTACACAGTAATATAAACTCAATTTATGTGGTCTGGTTAACCTTTGCTATTGTTCTTCTTCCCCCATGCATCTGTGGGGCTTGTGTGTTGCTGTGATGCTAAAAGCTATGCCACTGGAATTACAGACACCAGCAGAATCACCCATGATGGACAAGTTTCACCTGAGTTTCCAGTCTAAGGCAGACTAGGGAGAAGGACATGGCTAACCTACCCCTGAAATAATTAGCCATTGAAAACCTTACGAATAGCAGAGAAACACTGTCAGATATAGTGCCAAAAAATTAGCCCGCAGGTTAGAAGCTACTCAAAAGATGACTGGGGAAGAGTTGCCTTTCAAGGTAGAGTCAACCTTAATGATGGGCATGGAGTAAAGCCCCAAGGACCTCCTTTTGCTCATGTGGCATGACTCAAAATGAGAAGGAACACTATAAATATCCATAAATAATTGGAATGTGGAACATACGTTGTATGAATCTAGGAAAATTAAAAATCATCAAAAGGAACATGGAGTGTATAAACATCAACATTCTAGGAATCAATGAGCTAAATGGACTGCCATGGGCATATTGAATCAGATAATCATATGGTCTACTATGCCAGGAATGACCAACTAAAGAGAAACAGGGTTGCATTCATCATCAAAAAAGACATCTCAAGATCTGTCTTGAAGTACAATGCTGTCAGTGATAGAATAATATCTATATACCTACAAGGAAGGCCAGTTATTATGACTATTATTCAAATTTATGCACTCACTACCAAGGCCACTAATGAAGGGAAAACCTTTACCAGCTCTTGCAATGTGAAGTAGATCTAACACGCAATCAGGATGTACTAATAATAACTGGTGACTGGAATGCAAAAATTGGAAACAAAGAAGCTCAGTAGTTGGAAAATATGGCCTTGGTGACAAATGATGCTGGCAACTGCATAACAAAATTTTGTCAGACCAATGACGTCTTCATTGCAAACACATGTTTTCACCAACATAAATAATGACTATACACATGGACTTTACCAGATGGAACATACAAGAACCAAATTGACTACATATGTGGAAAGAGACGATGGAAAAGCTCTATATCAAATGTCAGAACAAGACCAGGTGCTGACTGTGGGTCAGACCATCAACTTCTCATATGCAAGTTCAAACTGAAGCTGAAGAAAATTAGAACAAGTGTACGAGAGCCAAGGTATGAACTTGAATATATCCCACCTGAGTTCAGAGACCACCTCAAAAACAGGTTTAATGCATTAGACACAAATGTTAGGAGACCAGATGAGTTGTGGCATGACATAAAAAGTATCATTCAAAAAGAAAGCAAAAGGTTATTAAAAAGACAAGAAAAAAAGAAAAGACCAAATTACATGCCAAAAGAGACCCTGGAATTTGCCCTTGAATGTCAAGCAGCTAAAGTAAAAGGAAGACATGATAGAGTTAAGGAAATAAACAGAAGATTACAAAAGGCAGCTCGAGCAGACAAAAACAAATACTATAATGACATGTGCAAAGAGCTGGAGGCAGAAAACCAAAAGGGAAGAACATGCTCTGTTTCTCAAGGTTAAGGAAGCGAAGGAAAAAATTCAAGCCTCAAGTGGCAATAGTGAGATTCTATAGAGAAAATATTAAATGATGCAGGAAACATCAAAAGAAGATGAAAGGAATACACAGGAATACAGAGAGTCATTATACAAAAAAGAATTGGTAGATGACCAACCATTCCAAGAGGTTGCATATGAAGAAGAACCAATGGTATTGAAGGATGAAGTAGAAGCTGCCTTGAAAGAACTGGCTAAACACAAGGCTCCAGGAATTGATGGAATACCGATAGAGATGTTTCAACAAACAGATGCAGCACTGGAGGTGTTAACATGTTTATGGCAACAGATTTGGAAAACAGCTACCTGGCCAACTGACTGGAAGAGATCCATGTCTGTGCCTATTCCCAAAAAAGGGGATCCAATTGAATGTGGAAACTATTGGACAATATCATTAATATCACACACATGCAAAATTTTACTAAAAATCATTCAAAAGCAACTGTAATAGTATATAGACAGGGAATTGCAGGAAAATAAAGCAGGATTCAGAAGAGGGCAGGGAACCAGGGACATCATTGCTGATGTCAGATGGATTTTGGCCAAAAGCAGAGAATACCATAAAGATGTCTGTCTATGTTTTATTGACTACGCAAAGGCATTTGACTGTGTGGATCATAACAAATTATGGATAACACTTCGGAAAATGGGAATACCAGAGTACCTAATTGTACTCATGAGGAATCTGTACATGAATCAGGAGGCATTTGTTCAAATACAACAAGGAAACACTGCCTGATTTAAAATTGAGAAAGGTGTGCGTCAGGGCTGTATACTTTCACCATACCTCTTCAATTTATTTGCTGAGAAAATAATCTGAGAAACTGGACTTTATGAGGAAGAATGCTGCACCAGGATTGGAGGAAGACTCATTAACAACCTGCATTATACAGATGACACAACTCTGCTTGCTGAAAGTGAAGAGAGTTTGAAACATTTACTGATGAAGACCAAAGAACACTGCCTTTAGTATGGATTGCAATTCAACATCAGCAAAACAAAAACCCTTACATCTGAGTCAGTACACAGCTTGATGATAAATGGAGAAAAGACTGAAGTTGTTCAAGATTTTGGTTTACTTGGTTCTACAACCAACACTTACAGAAGTAAAAGTGAAGAAACCAAAAGATGCATTGCACTGGGAAAAGTTGTTGCAAAAGACCTCTTTAAAGTGTTGAAAAGTAAAGATGTCACACTGGAGGCAAAGGTGTGCCTAATCATGCTATGGTATTTTCATTTGCATCATATGGTTGTGAAAACTGGACATTGAATAAGGGAGACAGAAGAATTAATGATTTTGAATTATGGTACTAGAGACAAATATTGCATATACCATGGACTGCCAAAAGAACCACTAGATTTGTCCTAGAAGTGCAATCTGAGTGCTCCTTGGATGCGAGGATGCCTAGACTGCATCTGATGTATTTTTGGACATACTATCAGGCAGTTCCAATTCCTCGACAAGGATATCATGTTTGGGAGAGTGGTGGGTCAATGTAAAAAAATGAAGACCCCAAGTAGATGAATTGACACAGCGCCTGCTATGCGCTTAAACATAAAAAAGGTCATGCACCTGGCAGTGTCAGGGATGTTTCATTCTGTTGTACACAGGGTCGCTATGAGTTGGACCTTGACTATTTGTACACCACACTTTCTCCTGCCCAGTCTTTAAAACGTAACTGAATCCACAGCTCCTGAAGATTTCTCTCACCATCCCAGTATATACTCTTTCAAATTCTTTTTAAAATTTGACACTTAAACTTACCTGCCTGTTAAAAGGTGTCTTCTTTTTTCCATGACCCCTTTTCTTATTCATTCTACATAGCATAGTGGCGTAAACATAAGAGCTTCCAAATATTTTTTAAGTACACTTATTTTAAAATGAGAAGAGGTAAGATGTAACAGTGTAGAGGCACATTTTATTTGTATACTATATAAGTGATTTTCCCATTAGCTCATGAGTATTATTGTAACTCCCTCTCTTATCTGTCAGCTTGTTGTGCTGTAGGGGGTTGCATGTTGCTATGATGCTCAAAGCTATGCCACCACTTTCTCAAGATACCAGCAGGCCCACCCATACTGGTCAGGCTTTAGCTGACCTTCCAGACTCAGACACACTAGGGAGAAGAACCCGGCAGCACACTCCCAAAACAATTAGCCACTGAAAACCCTATGAACAGCAGAGAAGTACTGTCATTCACAGTGCTGGAAAATGAGACTCCCAGGCAGGAGGGCATTCAAGAAATGATTGCCAAAGAGCTGCTTCCTCAAAGCAGAGTCGTCCTTAATGACAGAAATAGAGAAATCCTGGGACCTTCTTTTGCCGATGTTGCATGACTCAAAATGAGAAGAAACATAGTGGTTACAACAATGGTTCAAACATAAAAATATTGTGTGCATAGCACAGTGCTGGGTAATGTTTCCTTCTTTTGTACATAGGGTCTAAGTTGGAACTGACTTGACTGCACCTAACAACCTTATTGTAATTGTTGTATCTCTAACTTTGATTAGCAAATTCTGGGAATGTTGTACTGTTAGAAATGAACTAAAAGTGGCTAAAAACCTGAATAGTTACAACGATTGATGCCTGTATTACTATTAATATGGGCTGTTTGGTTTACGTTTATCATTGCTGTTGGAATAACCAGTTCAACTGTTGAACAATTTGATCAAGAATAAAATAATGTTTTAATATCTGCTCTTTATAGTTTAGCAGTACATTTCAAAGATAAGTTTTATTTGGCCTTAGAAAGAAATCATCACCATAGAATTAAATGAGCTCAAGAGGTATCACTCTTTGCCCTCCCCAAAGGTAGTCTAGGCTTAACTCTTACTTTTTCAAGGTATCATAAGAGAAAGAGAGTATGAATCTGTGAGGTTTTATGCTCCAATTCTTTAGTTCTTCTCTGTTAGTCATCAAATCTCATCCAAATTCTTCATGTTGCAGTTTAAGAAAAGAAATCATAACAGTACCTTAGGCAAAATAAATATTTTATTGTTTTAATATTTTTTTAGAAATCAGCCTTTGTGTGATACTTCAAACATTTATATAAACCTTTTAGATATTTCTTTGAAGAACACTGTTAACATCTCAACCACTTTTGATTAAAATTTCACAAATGAAGAAATATGAGTTGAAAATTATAAATGCTAAAAGAATAACTCTAAAAATGTTTGGTTGTTACTTTATACATTTATTTAACACATAGAACTAATAGAAAAACATTTTCCTTTTTCTTTCATAAAAACAAAGAGTTTGCACTGGTTGAAAATGAATTAAAATTCTTTAGGAAAAACAAATCTAAACTCCATTTTGGAAAAACAAAAACCAGCTTATTCATTTCTATCCATTCAAGTCATAGGCCTCAATATTTTTACAATACTCTAGTATTTAGTCTAAAAGACAGATGAAGAAACATCCCCTTATAGTAGGAAGTTCAGACAACGCAAAAAGTACATAGTGTTTAACGTAAGGCACACTTCCAAAAGAAAAATACTACACAGGCTACAATAAAATTACATTTTAGGAGAGCAGAGCAACAAGACTTACAGTGTAAGAACATTAAGTAGTTGTAGGTAACATCATTATAATTCTATCCTACTGCTATTAGTAGCCTCCTCAAGAATTAAGAGCAATTTTTACAACAGAACAGTCCTCTTCTTAGAAGTGACACTAATATTATAACAGCAGTGAAGGGAAAAATCATTGGCTGCTTCAAGCTCTCAAAAAATGAATCAGTTATTGCACAGTAAATACCTCATAGAGGTCAGTGTCATAAAAAGCTAGTCTGAAGAAATTATGTTATTTATAAGTTGGCTATGTGTGAAGACTTCAAGTTTTATAATTAATTCTACATAGGGAATCAATCAGAAAAATAGGGAATCAATCAGAAAAATATAGACATACAAATAAATATTAGGCTTTTCAAACTGCTACAGTTTTGATAGTTTAGAAAAGAAATAGCAAGAAATGCTTTTTAAAAAGATATGCATGGAAGAAATACACACTGTACACTGTATACAGTAACCTCATTCAGCACAAAGTATCTTTGAAACTTCAGATAACACCTCCACCAGTGTATATCATTGATAACTTCAACATTACACAGCCAGAATCCATGTCAACCTTAAAAAGGAAAGAGATGTCAGTATTAATTTTTTTTATTTTATGCAGTACTAGGGAGTTGAACCCAAGACCTTTCACATATTAAGCCGGTGCTCTGCACTGAGCTGCAACTTCTCTCCCTTCTTACTTTTTTTATTCTGAGTCAGGGTTTCACTAAGATGCAGTCTGCTTCTGGCCTCAAACTTGCGATCCTCCTGCCTCAGCCTCCTGAGTTGCTAGGATGTGCCACCATACCTAGTTCAACACCTTTCAGATATTATTACTTAAAGTCTTTAAAAGAGAATGAGAATTCAAATACACACACAGACACACAAATGTATATGATCTTCCTGTCATTGCTTTTTGAGAGTTTATCTTTCATCCTTAGCTTTCAAAAAATAATTTTATTAGTTGCTTTATGACATAGTTTATTAAAATATTTTCCACAACTGAAACTATCATGCTTTTCAAATCACTTTTTTGTTTCTCATACTGTAATGGATATTTTTAGTTCCAGTATTATGCTACTAAAGAGTATCATTCCTTTTTGCATTCACAAAATATTCTTATTAAGATATAATTCATAACATATTCTTAGGGCTTTGAGATAAAGTAAAATTCACTTTAATAAGTAAATCACATAAAACAATTTTAAATAAATTATAATTATAAAATATATCATGGGATATATTTCTTTAAAAGACAAAAATAATTAAGAAAGATAGCAGGAATTTGACTTGTTCTCAAAATCTTGTTCCACAAACTGTACATCTGAAATACTATTACAATCAAGGTCATCAAAACAAGATTCAGGATTTATTCACTACAGTGAAATTTTAGTGAAAAAATACAATAAAAATAATTCTATGGAGGTGAATAATTGACTTGCTTACTCTTCAGAGTTGTATCAAGTTTTCACACCATAGGATAACATATTATATACACTGTAAAAATAAAAATTCAGCTAGAGAAACAACTATGTACTGAGAAAACAATGAAAAGCCAAGCGATAATTAATATTTAAACAAAGAAATTTTGAAAAATTTACCTATAAATTCCACTTAATGATTATCTTGCTTAGAATTAGATGCTTTATTTGAAGATACTGCTGCCAAAAGTCCACTTACAATTTCCCGTCTAATTTCCCCAACAATAGACTCTTTAATCTACAATGGGAAAAGAAAAAAAAGCATGTAACAATATGACTACACTCCATTTTTCTATTTTCAGAAAAACATAAATAGCATTTAACTCCAGAAATTAGCTGAAGCGCAGAGAAAACTACAACCTTCATATGAACCTCCATGTGACAAAAGAGATAGTGGGAATTCACGTCTATTCATCTTCAAACCCAGATCAGACTCTGAGATTTGGTCTGGCAAAACTCAGCTAACTACATTATAAAAATATTAACTCTTAGGCTGAAAACATCACAAAATGTGTTATACATTTAAAAACTTGTAGTAGATAATTTACTTCATGGCACAAAATAACCTGGAAGGACTAATTTAAATGTGAGGTTTGGCTGGTGGTGGTACTGGAGATTCACAGGGAACAGACAGAGTCAGGTCCTGGAATCTGGCAGCAAAACCATTGTCCTTTTGTCGGGTGTATAAAAGAACTTTTATACAACATAGCAGTTACGATACAGAATAGGTTTATTACCTATTCTGTATTACCTATTACCTGTACAGAATAGGTACAGAATAGATTTATTAAAGATAGTACACCTTTAAGGAATTACATAGAAAACTGAAGCTCCTGAAGCAGCTTAGGTAAATCTGCAAAGGAACTTGGAAAACCTGCATTTCCTGGGTGACTCCATAAGGATATTTCTAATCCCTAAGGGAAGGTGGCCTGCAGCCATACCACTGTGGCGTCCAATCCCATCAGATCTCGGAAGCTAAGCAGGGTTGAACCCGGTTAGTAGTTGGCTGGGAGACTGCCTGGGAACACCAGGTGCTGTAAGTAACCCACTCCCAAAAAACAATCAGCCACGGAAAGCCTTGTGAATAGCAGAGAAGCGCTAATAATAGTGTTTCGCCTGTTGTATGTAGGGTCGCTATGAGTGGACACTGACTCCACAGCACCTAACAACAACAACAAGGGAAGGTAAAGAAGCCAGAGAGTTACAGGAGAGTGAAGCATGCTTTCAGAAGGAAAGGTACCTTGGATAGACGGAGAAAATGGTGGGCTGGAGAGATGTATTGGAGAGAGAAGAGCAGACAGAAAGGAAAAGAGTGAATTTGTGGAAGAAGAAAGGAAGGAGAGAGCACAGATACATGTTCCCTCTAGTATATTCAAACTAGGGAATGCCCAGTGTTACATCAGCCTTGGAGCCCCTGCTCTGTGTGCCTAGTGTGAAGCAGGCCTAGGGTCCTTGTTTTGCAAATGACTCAAGGGCTTGGGTATGGTGTGCAATTTGAAAATGTCCTTCCAATGCCCTCAGACTCACACAGTGGCTTCTTCATTATGGAGGAAGGGTAGGAGCCATTTTCAATCCTTTTTTCCTCCCTATAGCCTGCTAATACCTAAACTGATCTGCCTATCAGAGGCACCCTGCATAATTTAGGGAGATACTGAAGCAAATAAAAAATGATAAACTAGGCTAGGGTGCAGCCCAGTGGTAGAGCACTTACAAAATATGTCTGAGGCCCTAGGTAGAACAAAGTACTGCAAAAAAGAAAAAAAGTTAGGTTTACTCTGACGCTTGATGTCAACCTTTGTAGGGCAGTCAGTAGGATTAGTGCTCACACTACTAAGAAAATCAATTAGTGGCAAAATGATACCCAGGCACATTTGTTTGTTTATACTAACTGAAAGCAAAGTAGCTAAAGATGTACGTGGTTCTAATCTAACGTGCACACTTTAAATGGGAAGAGGAATCATCTAGTAAAACTTCTTTTAAAACATGAAAAATATCCTCAAAATGAACATAAACTCTAAAGAAATAAATTTTTCTTCAGTGTTATGGTACATCTGTCACCTGCATTGCTTCAGACAAGGATATGTATCTCATTTTTTTTGTTCATAAAGGGAAACAAAGCTGTGGCAATCACAATTCCAATTAGGTTTTTCTTCTACAGATGTCTAAATACTACATATGTCTATCCCCTCCTTTTCTCTTTAATGATGTAGGATTTCCTCTCAATAGCCTTTTGTTAAGGCTTTAAATGTGCATTTCCTGAAGTAAACTGATAACACCTTCCCAAATTAGTACTTGAGACACTCTCAACTAGCTTTTAAAATGTCTAAATGCCACAGTTTGTCAGCCTGATATATTTCCTAGAATGTTCCTTAGTACCCAGACACATCTTAATTGAAGTCTTTCTAAAAATGGCTCTGTCATGCTAAATTAGTACACAATACATATATTTATATGTAGTTATTCATAAAAACAAAATGTTCCTTAACCGTCAACCAACCATCTGTACTGGCACATATTTAAATATATATATGATTTTCATTTTACCTTCTTTCAATATTTCTAAACTTAAAACAGCATAAAAAGTTTTTGAAATTCACAGTACTTTAGTTCAGATTCATTTTTTAAACAAATATGTGTTTGACACCAATATAGAAGCCAGAGTCTCTCAGCCACAGTATATAAGCACAAATACAGTGTGTAGAAACAAAACCACTGCAAATCTGTATTTACAGTACACTGAGTAGTGTGGTCTTTTCAGTCATGCTGTCAATGCAATATGGCAATTTTATGACATTTCCTCATTCTTTATCATTCAAAAACAAACCAGCTAAAAGTATTCTTTACCAATGAAAAATGCATGCTAACTTTTTTGTGTGTGAATACAGACATTACTGGTGTAAAGACTTTAAGAGTCACGCATAGTTGTACACATGTATAGTGTAGCTACTCAGAAGGCTAAGACAGGAAGATTACACACAAAATGAACATTGTCTTATAAAATATTAAAGGGAAAATAACTTTATTAATTTATTAAAGATATAAGAACAGAATAAATTTTGAATTCTGAGAGATTAGAATGGTCTAGAAGAAAAAACATAAAAAATTCTCTCAGAATGGCAGACCTAAAACTAAGAATAATTTCAAATGATAGTGAAGATAAACTTTGCAGTGAAAGGATCTTGGATGAGAAGGGGGCAGAACAGAGACCGACAAGACAGTTCTTTATAAGGAGTAGAAGGAAATACTAGTAGAGAAATGGTCAAATGGGAAGCATACTGTGAGCTACTTCTGGGAGGGATTGGGTCTTATTTATCAATGTATCTGAGCATAAAGTGAAAATTCAATAAGCCAATGAATGAATTCGAGAGAGGAAGAGAACATGAGAGAGAATACCATACCCAAAAAGGAAGAGGATATAGAAAAACATAACAACCCATAGACTAGCACTGAACATGATAAAATACCTTTAATAATTTATTTTTATAAAAAAAAAGTATGGGCAAATAAATTAGTTCTAAGGTTTTTTATGACACAGAGAGGATGGAAGGATTAAGAGTGAGAAAACAACCAGGGCGGATGGTAAGAATACCTTTCTGATTACAATTTCCAAATGTAGGGTAGGCTGAAGAAAGACAATATCCAGAAAGGAAGACTCACTGGCAACACACACTGCAAGGGTTAAGTGCAGGAGGAACAAATCTATAAATATGCATCTACTCAATGCCTATTGCACAGCAGCCACCATAGCAAGTAATCTCTCAAATTTCAACAGGAATACTTGGCAAGCTGTGTTTTTACCAAAATACATGTTTAAAACATGTCAGATGTACTGACAGATGTAAACCAAGCCTAGGAGCATCAACAAACAGACTTTCTAAACATACAGTAATCTATGTTTACTTTTTGACATTTAATTCTGTTGAATTTGATTCTGTGGACACATGTTCATTCATCTTATTATCTTTTTATTTATACACATATATGAATTTTTAAAATAATTGTAAACAATTTCAGGCCACTGACCACATTTGTCACAGATGACTTGAGTAAACTGTAACACAGTACTTTTTTCAGACTACAACCTGTGTACAATCTGTTTGCCTGAAAGAACTTTTTTCAATGTTCTCCTTCCCAAGAGGAATTCTGCTGCATTAGCACATTATAAACAATGAAAGTGCTCTTTAAAAGCCTTAAATATGGTTTAGTGATGGAAACAAAGCCTTGACAGGTACCACTGTTTTCACGAATCCAGAGGGCAGTAAGAAAACTTCCCTGAAAATGCTTACCAAACATGCTTAATCCTCACCTACAAAACTGTTCAACCCAAGATTCAGTCTTGCCTTCCTGAATGGTGGCTTTGTTAATGGGGTTAGGGGTTCAGAATTTACTGGAAAGACAGAATCTAATGTAATTTTCTTGGTAACTGATATTATAAGCTTAAAAATTTGGAATCTGGTACCACGTGCATTTAAGTAAAAAGATTAACAATTGTAAATAAATGGAATGAAGACTAACCTGAATTTTAAATATTTTGTAAAGTAACTTTTAAACAGAATATCACTGTAAATGAGCTAACATTATTTTAAAATTATAACCAGCACTGGACTAATTGATCTATTAGTGTATGCTTTTAAAGCACTTTCAAAAGAGTTTCTTTACATTAATATCCCTCTTATGCCTTGCTTGATGTATGTATTTCACTTTGGTAAACCCTTCTTTGTAGGCAGCAGAATAAATGTTAAGTCCATCTTCCCCTGAACTATGCCAAATGCTTAAGTGAGTAGTTTCTAACTAACAGGTTTAGTAAGAAATTCTGAAAAATTCTTCAAACATTTGTCTTGCATGCAATTTTAAATGTCTTCCAACTATAAAATCTTTCATATTTAATTCTCTAGCACCAAAGGAGCATAATGCAAATAAATGTTCTTTTCTATGCTATGTTCTACTGACCAAAGAATAAATGTTCTGGTCTAAAGTAATGCTTTAGTCCTAAGAAACTACTTACAGCACATATTAGATTATTACAATTTTAAAAGCAAAGACTCAGTGTGCATTAACGGAGTGCTTGTGCCAAACAAGTAACATAAAGTCAAATTTTCAAGAAAACTTTCAAACCAAAGCAAGAGAAACAAAAATATCACATTTCTTTAAAAAAAAAAAAAAAAAAAAGTAAAAATGTTAAGCCCTACTGTGGAAAAGAATAATTTTATAATTTCACTCAAAAAATGATCTTTGATATAAAGCATATAACTAGAAATGGATTACTAACACACTAGGAATGGACTACACATACACATCTAAGTAGGCTGGATGTACAGTTTGCTGAACATTAAAACATCAGCCAGTGACAATCAATTACATTTGTAGAGTAAATGAATTTACAGAATTGGGACCTTTCACTTTTATTTGGCAGAGCCATGTCATGAAAATAAAAATCAGGCAGTCTTCTGCTGTAACACTTATTTTGAAAATGTGAATTTGTTTCAGCATTGTTGAAATACTAGGGAAGGATTGGGATATAATGCAAATTTCATGCCGGCTTATATATACTTTCATCCCTGAGAAACACTAGGTGAATATAGATAAGTGCATTTACCTGAACCAAGAAACTCAGTACACAAAATGCACACAACTTAAACACCTACCATCAGTCTCAGTTCTCTGTGGATGAGCCACAGCTAACTATGTTGTTGTTAGGTGCCATTGAGTTGGTATCCAACTCATAGCAACCCTGCATACAACAGGCGAAATACTATTGTCAGTGCTTCTCTGCTGTTCATACGGTTTTCAATGGCAGATTTATTATTGGGAGTGGCTTGCCAGGTCCTTCTCCCAAGCCTGCAGTATCTGGTGTTCCCAGGCGGTCTCCCATCCCTGCTTAGCTTCCGAGATCTGATGGGATCGGATGCCACAGGGCTACGGCTGCAGGCCATATGTGACCTTAAAACTTACTATCAGATTTCAGAACAGCACTGTTCCATACCTTCACAATTTACAAGCTGTGACTCTACCAAAGCTCAATTCCACAAGCAAACCTCAAGAGTTTTTTCAAGGCAAAGTACCATTTTTATTGTAGTATTTATGTATTTCTTACCCATTTAAAATGCATAAAACTGTGCTACTGTTTTGATTACGTTTCTTTCATCTTTTTTAATGTCACTGATAAACTTTTGAGTGTTGAGACTCTAATCCTATATTCCCTACAAGCCCTATGGTTTTTATTGCACGAGTACCCTGCACAGAGATTTGCAGATACACATACATCATCTGTGTGTCCACAGAATTGTGTTTATTTTTAATGTACTTCTTAAGCTACTGTCATTCAGTTATAAGTGAAGGCACCTTATAAATGAACTAATCTTTGGACTCAGAAGATCAATAGTGTATTTGAGGGAAGATTTTGGTCTGCTGTCATCATTCTTAACCTATAACCACTAGAAGTCTGGTGTGTTACAAATTAATTCTAAAAATACATTAGGTTCTCAATGCTAATTATATTTAAAACAGAGTTTACACTGACTCTAATTTCTCTGGCACTTTCTGACCTTTGTTTTTCCTAAATTCTTAGTTCTCGAATACATTACACAGACTGAGAATCTGAATACTTAGGGGTAGAAATCTTTCAGAGTTCCTTGCATCTTGGGAATGCTTCCATAGACTTTTAAAAGCTAAGCACTTAATCTAAAAATTCAAAAAACAAAATGATCTGAAACCTGAAACTTGCTGAGGGCTCTGCTAAACATTTTTCTGTTCAATTTTTAAATTATCTCGAGGTAGTTTTAACTTCCTACCAAACTTTAAGCCTAAAGATTTCATGTTTTACATGTATTTTTCTTTTACCCTTCACAGAGCAAATACTGAGATAAAGTAATTCTTTTTTTCGGGGGGGTGGAGGTAGTCCTAAAGATCAAAACTAAGGCCACCCGCATGGTGTATATGATCCTCTGTCACTGAGCTACAACCAGAGACCCTACAGTGGTATTTTAAATGTGTAGGATATTTTTCTTTTTAACTAATGGAAAGAATGAAAGACTCTTAGCAGGTGTTTTAGTACCCTGGTTGGGAAAAACTTTAGGTAATTATGGTTTTCCCTTATGGTTACTCTTAAGAATTCTTAAGAGCCTGACAGAATGGCTCACACGTGTGATTTAGGAGGCCAAGGTAGGGGAATTGCAAGTTTGAGACCAGAGGCAGTCTGCGTAATTTAGCAAGACTTTGTCTCAAAATAAAAAGCAAAAAATTGGGCTGGGGGTACAGCCAGTGATACAGCACTTGCAAAGCATGCAAGCATGAGGCCCTGGGTTCAAACCCCAGTACCACCCCCCAATTCTTAAGATAAGGAAATGACAGGAAAAAAAAAGTCACCATGCTTCACTTTCCTCCTGTACATTCTATTGGCCTTGAAACCAAAAGAACAGTGTTGTTTGACAAGAAAACAGATGGGCAAAAAAATCATAAAACTGAATCTGTAGATCTTTTTCTTTTTAAATGATATATACTATTCCTTCTTATTAACTGAACTCAATACTATAAACAGTGATATGGTTTAGGCTCATGTGTTGAAGGCTTGGTGGGGCTTTTGAGAAGTGAATGAATCATGAGGTCTCTGACTTCATGTATGGATTAACCCACTGTTGGATTCATAATCTGATTGGCTACTAGGAGGTGACAGAAACTTAGCACATAGGACCTCTAAGTTTAAAGGCAATGGGTTCTTGGAGGTATGCCCTTGGAAGCTGTATCTTGTTCCCAGTCCCTTCCTTTCTCTCTCTCTCTCTATGCTTCCTGGCCACCATGAAGTGAGCAACTCTGTCTCACCACAGCCCCAGAGACAATGGACCCAAGTGACTATGAAGTAAAATTTCTGAAATTGCTGAAATAAATCTTTCCTCCTTTAGGTTTTTCTTAGGCATTGTGTCAAGGAGATGGAAAGGTGACTGACACAAATAATCATAATACAAACTTTTGAAACTTTTCTCAACTAACCTTTGCCTAGTAGCCTTTGTAATTATTTGCAGTCCCTTTGGCATCCCAGAACTATGGTTAAGGCTTAACAGGTTCTCCTGCTGTAAACATTCTGGATAAACTCTCTTTTTATATTATATTTCAATCTATGAACAACTCATAAGATTTCCACACTTCTCCACCTCCAAAACAAATTGATCAAACTCTTTCTTTCTTTTTTCTTTTCAGTACTTAAGAGTTGAATCCAGGGTCTGGTACATACTCTTGCAAGTGTTCTACCACTGGGCTCTAGCCCTGTATCACTTTTTATATTTTATTTTGAATCAGGGTCTAGCAGGTTGTCTCTGGTCTTGAACTCACAATCCTCTTGCCTCTGCCTCCCAAGTTGTTGGGATTATAGGCACCACTGGGCCTGGCCAAATTCTTTATACTTAATAAAGTCACAATACCATTTTCTCATATCAATTGAATTTAGAAAATGATAGCTTTTGATTCTGAAAGAGATCTAAATTTTACACATGTGGAAATAAGATGTCCAAAGGGTCTGTCACATGCTTATGTTTATCTTCTTCAAATCCTATAATCACCTTTTTTGTGATAGTGAATATGGAGAATTATAATTATTTTGCATTAAAGTATGAAATTTGCAGAAATGCCATTATAAAAATACTTTAATAGACATGATTTTAGTTGATATGAAAGTTAACTTAAAAGCTCTCTGAAAATTACTGAACACAGCCAATCAAAAGAATATCTCATAAACAAAATGATGTTCAAATAAAATTTCTTAACACCTATCTGCAAATAAGTAATCATAGACTTTACCCACCTCCCGTATGACTTGCTGCAACTCATCTTGCTCCACATTTCTATGCATTTCCCCAGCAGCTGGCATCAGTGGGAGATTTCCTTGTCCTTCCACTTCAGATTTAGGTCCTACAACCTGTGCAGCTTCTTCAGTTGCTCCAATTTCCTCCGAACTTTCCAGATCCGGAGGCGTCTGCACAGACCCTGTTCTAGAGGGAGCAGTTGGTGTCAGGGCCACTGATGCTCGGAATATTTTCTTCTTGGGCACTAACTGGACTTTAGGTTTGCCCCCCAAGTCACCAGAAGGCACTCCAGTTCTTCTGTTGGCATGAGAGGGACCAGAACATACAGAAGATGACTCTGAGGTTGCTTGGGAGAAAACTGATTCTGAGCTTTCTCCAGGAGGAATTTCAAATCCCATTTCTCCAAGTCCTAGGCCCAATTCAGACTTCAAATATGACTGTTCCCGCATCAGTTCAGTGACCTGGATTTCAGAAAAGTTGTTATTCTTATCACTTGAAATTAAGATTGGTAGTTTTTAAAAAAAGATTAAACTTCTAGCACTGATTACTGCCAAAATCACATAACTGGTAAAGACATAATTCTATTTTGTTAATTTAGTAACTACTCATTTTCATTCCCCAAACCTGCAAATTTAAATACAGTAAATTCAAGCAATAATGTTGGTAACTAGAACACATAGTGGGATGAAATTTTAATTGTTACCATCCAGGTGCCCAAATTACTTGGAAGGAAGAATAACTAATGAAAAACAAAATAGTTACTCAAAATGCTTTGCTCTGAAATGAACCAATTAATTGAAAATGCAACAAAGTAGACTTTTGCTCAAAACATACTCATTTTACAGATCCTAGCTAAAGCACTTGGGATCTGACAATGAAAGAACATATCCCCTGGAGTATAAATACTTTTTAAGGTGCATTATCTCCTAAAGATCATAAAGATAAATCACTACTGCAATTAAACTGGCTTTCTACTGGCCTTGGATGGTAATGGACTTCTGAAGTGGCAAACTTATTTTTGATTAAATTAATTAACTTGTCAAATTCTACATTTAACACCAAAATACATTTCAACCAAACTAGGAAAACTGGACGTTTGTGAAATGTTTCATTACTCCCTTCACCAGTGACTTAAAAGGAGAGAGGCTTACTGGTTCCATTACATTCAGTGGAGAAGGGCATGACAAGTTATCAGCGCTTCTACTGCCACACATTCCCTGAAAAGGAAGAACAATATAGGTATGTACATATATATGCATATACCTTCTCAAATTTCAAGTGTTTTACAATAAAATTAATTGACTACTTATTGCCTGGGAACCTTGTTTTATGCCACAACAGTCATGTTCAACTGTCATAGAATTCTACAAAATGTGTTATTGTGACTGAAGGCTGATTTTGCAAGGTATAAAAAACATACTCTGCTCCCATCAACAAACATTCCTAAGAATGATGGATCAAAACCATGGGAAAATATATTAATGACACAGAACATTCTCATTCTATGGATGTAGGTGTGTGTGTGGACCGACTCCATGGCACCCAACAACAACAGCACACACTCTTATTCTGCTCCATATGTGCGTATTATTTGAATATATTCACCGATTTTTAACAAAATCAAAAATGAAAGTAGACAAAAATCTCAAATTTCAAAGCAACATGTTCGGCAACTTGAAAAATAGGAAAAATTAGAACATGATGTTGAAGTTCAAATATCATGAAAAGGAAAATTGAGAGTATTGACAAGTGGTGCAAAATAAAGATTAACAGTACTTCTTTTTATTATTTTGGTTACAAACGTTTTTTATCAAAAGGCCTCATTTGATTCCTTAAAAAACATAAAGGATAAGGAGTTAGAGGTAAGGTGTGTGCTTAGCACACATGAGGCCAGGGGTTTAATCCTCAGAACTGAAAACAAAATAAAACACACAAAAAAACCCACAAAGAATGCAAAAGAACCGAAAATGGCCAAATTTAAAACAAAGTCACTTACTTAAATGGAACATAAGAAGAAAAAAGACTAAGCAAAATATATGGGTTCTTTGGAGTTATATGTAGTAATTTAAATTTAAGTTAGTCATACTTTAATTCACTAAAATTTCTTCCTGCAAAGATCTTAAACTTTTATACTGACCTTTGATTTCTATTATCAAAAATTATCATTAAAATTTTTCAATGTATTTATAAATGTACTAAACAAGAAAAGTATCTCAAATTGTACCTAAAACTGGTGCGTGGAAAAGCTCCTTAAACACTCTGCATGCTTCTAATGTCATTTAAACAAATGGTTTAAAATAAAGGCATTCTCCTAAATGATATGTTAGGTGCTGCCGAGTGGGTATCTGACTCACAGCGACCCTCATAGGGTTTTCAATGGCTGATTGTTTCGGGATTGCCTTGGGAGTGGATTGCCAGGCCCTTCTCCCATTTTTGTGGTGCTGGGAATTGAACTCAGGACCTCAGAGACTGCAGCACAGCGCTCTACCAACTGAGCTAAATCCCAGCCCCCTAAATGATATAGCACATTGCAAATACATCCCATGGAAACTGCCAACCCCCCAAGGTGGCATACCACCAGTGCTGCAGAGCGGAAGGGTGAAGCTGCCCGCACAGCACGAAGCTGCTCGTCCAGGCCCAGCAGACGCTCCTCCAGCTGCAGTTCCAGATCCTGCAGTTCCATTCGGACAGAATTCCTCAAACTCTGCAGCTGATCAACTTCATATCTATCCATACAGAGACAGGCACAAAGTTTGAAAAAAAAGTAATTTGGGGTTTTTTATTCACAACCCTTTTGACAACTACTACAAGCTAACAGAAGGTACTGAATTACAAGTTTTATAAATTTGCACAGTAGAAATTATAAGAGGTGTACTACTAGGACAAGGGTTTTGGTCCTCCATCCTCGCTCACACCCATCCCACATCCTACAGAGCAAGTTATAACCCCCCATCTTCCTTAAGCACAGAAGGTAACTTAGTAACATCTGCACGCTTAGTTCTTATCTACCTCTGTTCATACAGCAGATACAGGGTACACAGTAGTACAAGTAAAACCTAGTTTTTAAAAATATAAGGCGAAATACACTTCTTCAAAGGAAAAACTCTTTTGAGTTATACAAAATGCACGTTTACCTTTCCTCCTCAGTCATGTGATGATAAACCATGGTTTGCTGACATAGCATTGCCAATTCTAAATCCATCATTTGTGTTCTAAACAAATTCAGGCTCCGCCTCATTATTTGAAGCTCCTGAAAAGTATTCTAAAATACAACATAATGAAATTATACTTCTAAATAAAAGAAATTATTTTGTAAAACAAATGTTTAAGTAGAAACTTACTTCATATAGAGGTAGAACAGATGATTTCTGAGTACTATAAGCAGCAGCAGCAAGATCAGGTCCTCTCATCATAGGGTACTTCAAACAAAAAAAGTACAATTTAAAACCAATACCAAAATAACTACCTACAGATTTTTCTAAGATGTTTAAGAAGGTACAACTTGAGGACGAAATATTTTTCTCTTTGAGGCAAAACCAAGTTAAGCTCTTTATACTATAAGCAGGAACAAAAGAAATCAGTCCCTAAAGCTACCTGTTACTCCTATTAATTGCAGGCGTTGTTGTTGTTAGGTGCCGTCAAGTCGTGTCAGACTCATGGCGACCTTATGAGGTTTTCAATGGCTGACTGTTTCGGGATTGCATTGGGAGTGGATTGCCATGTCCTTCTCCCATTTTTGCGGTGCTGGAAAGCGAACTCGGGACCTCAGAGATTGCAGAGCGGCACTCTACCAACTCTACCAACTGAGCTAAATCCCAGCCCAATTGTAGGCATAAGGGAGTCTAATTTGGGACAAGGAAGAGGCAAAAGAAAATGTAGAGTTTATATCTCTATTTTCCTTCTTGCCTTGGGAAATGAAAAAAGCAAAAATGAAACTCAAAAATGTAGAAACAACTACAAATATCATCATAAAACTACAGTAACCACTAATGCTACTGGAGAGAGTAGCAATTATCACACAGTGTCTCAGGTACCTAAGCATTTGCTATAAGCCACAATTTTAGGCAGTGAAGATAAAAAGCACTTTAGCCTTCAAATGTTCTGACAATGTCAGGAAGGAAAAAAAAAGAAATTAAAAAATATACTGAACTGTCATGAGGATAATGGTGGAGGGGGTTACTATGATGGAAACTAGCAGAAATTCAGCTTAGGTAAGTGTGCCCAACAGTGGTAACACCTGAGTGAGTCATAACACTAGGAATTAGAAATGCAAAGAAAGGCAAGGGCAGGACATTCTAGGTTTGGGGTAAAAAAAAAAAAGGGGGGTGGGCACAGACATGTAGATCACCAAGGACATACAACAACTTAGAGCTCTAAAGAATAAATCAAAACAACTAAAAAAAAAAAAAAAAAAAAAAAAAAAAAAAAAAAAAAAAAAAAAAAAAAAAAAAAAAAAAAAAAAAAAAAGCCAAAAACACCACAAAGTGCCATACACAGATCCCCAAGAATGCAACAGCTACCTAGAACCTTGTATGTAGTCCAATGAGGACAGAGCACACTCCTAAGCAAAGAAACTGGAGAGAATGTCTGTCTACTCGGGTAAGGTAGGATTGGAGACATTTACCAGCTGCGTTACTGACGGGATATCCAAGAGGAGAAGACCACAGTTCAAGCAGAACAAGTTGGTCTAGAAAGGTACACCACAGGGTGGGGGTGGACAGGGCTGTGGAAACTCCCAGCTTCACATAATTACAGTGAAAAGGTAAATATCTCAGTCATAGCTAGAACTACATTTCACAAGGAGGAAGAAAGGCACCCACATTCTGGTTAGACTGCAAACTATTAGGAGACAACCGTCATGAGAATCAAACTGCTGTTTAAAAGAAGGTATATCTACTATGATTTGAAAAGTTACTTTTTTTTTTTTTTTTTACTTTCAAAAGTGACTTCCAGTCTACTATTTCACGATATAAGAGATTGCATGCATTCTAAATTCAGACTTTACCTGATTCTTTCTCTCTTCTGGAGTAGTTTCAGTCTTTGAACCCCATGGAAGTGACTAATTCTGTGCCAGGAGGCCAGCATCGGAGGTCAGTAGGTGAAAGAGAAAGCGTAGAGAGCTACGAGCAGAACCAGAAGAATATGGTGCCACAGAAGCCAATGGGAAGAAAACTCAGCAAAGGTGGGGAAAACATCCAAATGAGAAAAACAAAGAAAGGATCCTGAGAGGGAAGATGTTTTTAATAATATAGGTGATATAAAGTTTCTAGACTAAGACAAAGACAATGAAAAAAGTTGAAAAAAGGAGAATATCTAATGAGTTAAACCCCTCTGCTAGGAAGGGAAGGAGATTCTGAGCACAGAAATTAACATCATTCAAGATTAGTTAGTTTCTTCTCATGAAACAGGAGGGAAAAGTACAGTAGGAGAGTAGATACAGGTTAAGTTTAGGCATGTTAAGAAAATAAAGCTGAGGTAGTTTATGCCTGATGAGTCTTAGCTTCTCAGTGAATTAAGAGGTGCTTGCAGCAATAAAATAAAAAAAGTTTACAAAGGTGAACTTTTCCTCATACCTGTGCAAGATTCTGCAGTGAGTTTCTAATATCATGCAACACTCTTCGCAACTGCATTTCTATGGCAGAAGGGGGATTCATGGAGCACCCTCGGTAAGGGTAAGCAGCATGTCTATGTGAGTAAGGACATCCAAAAGGAGAAGCGAAGGCACTACAGGTGGTACCTGATATGTTGGGAACACTGTGAGTGCTCAGAGTTCTCATGTGCTCACACAGGGGCCTATCTTGCCACTCAGAGTGGACAGTATGAAGGGAGCATGTGGACTGAGATACTGGTGCCTGTGCAAACCGTGGACAGGCAGGAGTCCTTCCATGATGGCATTCCTCCAACCAGGTCGCCTCACTTTGAGGGGCTTCTTCTTTCTTCACGGATGATGGAGAGATGAAAATGGTGGATTTAACTGTACACTGGCCCTCAGCCTCAGTCATCCCCTTTTCCAATTCCTGTTCCTCTTCAGGTGTATACTTATAGGTGAAAGAAGGTGGGCTGCATCTGGTCTCTTTCCCTGGAGATAGCCGAACATTGACAGAAGACACAACTCTTACTGGGCTCAGTAAGGTGGTAGGTAAAGACTGAGACCTTCTTAGAGGATAGCCAGCTTTTGCAAGTAAGTACCTTTGTTTTAACAGATCTTTTGATTTTATCAGGCTCCGCCCTACTCTTTGGTTAGAAAGATTGCAAACCTTCATTTGCGCTCTTTGCAAAGCTGTATTAACTTTGTCTGCAGAAGAGGGAGGCCCAGTTGTATTTTCAGAGCTTGTATCACTGCACATAGCTTCAATAGAAGCCAATGATTTCAGAATATGATGTGTGGTATACTGGGCAAACTCACATTCGCTGCTTTTATCCATATCACTTTCCCCACTTGCTTCTTTCGGTAGCTCTACTGTCTGTGCTGGAGACAAATCCTCTTCCACTTCAGCAGTTTCAGTAATGTGATCCTCTGGACTACAGGTGGACTGTTTGTTTCCTGTATTTTTGACAGTCTTGCACTGTGGGGAATCCTTGCTATCTGACCTTATTTTGTCAGCAACTGTTGCTGCGTTGGCTCTTCCTGTCTGAAGAGGGGTAAGAGACTCCTCCTCTGACTCATTGAAATAAGGCTGGTCTTGTGCTGTTGGTGTAACAAGGTCTTCACCAAAAGATGTGACTGTTGTCTCACTGTCACAACTATCAGCACTACTCCCCATAGCTTGCAGGGATTCATGAACCTGTGAAAGGAAAGCAGGTGGGAAGATGAAGAGTAAAAGTAAGAGGTTTCATTAACAAAAGACCAAATGGGTATGATGTGTCTATACTTTCACATGGTCTCTCATCTGGGTTGTGGCTCTGGTGCCGCTCAAAACCTAACAACAACAACAACAACAACAAATCAACAACTGACTTCACCCCACCATCAACTTTCTCACAAAAATTCTTTCAGACCTTTTTTCTTTAACTTCCTTAACACCTCCCTCCTCTTCTTCCAACATATGACACTGACTTACAGAGAAAACGGACAAAAATTTCTTAACATTCTTCGCCAACACCTACAAGCTTCTCTCTATATCTCTCCATCATTACTACCTTTTTCCATTCCAGAAGGAAATCATTTCCCTTTTTTCAAAGCTAACCCCTCCAACCTGTGCTTCTGGCCATATCCTCTGAAGGACTGGGTTATTATCCTCTGAAGGCTTGCCTCAGATTTTTCTGAATCAAATTCTTCTCTTATGGCCCCTTCCTTAACTGAACAACTCTGCTAGGTCATTCTCATGCTAAAAAGACAAAAAGACCCCTTGCAGGTAAGCTGCCACCCTTATTTGTAAACACGGTCAACATTCCTAGTTTTTCTTCTTCTGCAAAGATTATCCAGTCATGCTTTAGCCTCATTTATTTCATCCCAACTACTTTCTCCTGACTACTCTCTCCTATATCAGTTTTCTAAAAGCCACAATCTCTGTCCTACTCGAAAGGCCAAATCTTTCTTTCTCAAAGTCTTTCCTTCTCTCCATTTCTCTGTCCACTTGATTATTCTTTCTCAGTCTCCTTAGATGTCTCTTGTCTGTTTATGCTTTAAATGCTATATTCCTACGAGCTCTTTTTGGTCCTCTTTTTCTCATTCCAATTTTAAATTCTGCTTTATGATGGTTTAAATGCTTTTCTTGTGCATTCTTTGATTCTGCATGAAGACTATCATCTCCCCTAGGATAAAGGTGTGCCTGTTTTCTGGGAATTTAGCATAGTCTCCCATAAAAGTCAGTAGGCCATTCAGCAAGCTATGGATCCACACTTAAAGTGAGTTATTAAATAAGCAAAATGATTACTGTAAAATACTAAAACACACTGATGGCAAAAGCATAAGATAACAGACCAAAGAAGAAAATATAGGTTAATGATCAGAATAATCTGTTTACGGGTGGTCCAAAATTAAGGAGAAGTCTTTTTTTCTTAATATCCAGAGACATCAAGTATTAACAAAACCTAAAATTTGTAGTCAAATGCTTAGATAACATCTACATTCCAGTTTTACTGATTGTCATTTGAAAAACAAAGGCTAGATTAATTATTGAAATATATATTTTTAAGGGATAAAATTACCTTAAAATGCAGAAGCTAATGATAGTGCCTATTACAAGAAAATTTTACCTGAAGGTGATTAAGGGAGAGGCAGTCTGTAGAATCTTCAGCAAAACCACTGCTATCAGAATGCTGACTTGCAGTACGTAACAGTTGATCTATGGATAAAAAAGTGTAGTTACACAAAAACCATTAAATAGGGCTTCAAAGAGAGCAATATTATCACAGACTTTATCCCCAACAGATGAAAGATACATAACACTGATTCCTTCTTAGAAAAGTATGCAGTACTTATGTAGAATTGTGGCTTCAAAGCACAGGACATAACTCAAGTTCAAATAGAAACTAATTCAGATTTTCTATCAGAAAGTTTTGGTATTTGATTGTTAATTAGGTTCTTATTACAATGTATTTTGGTAAATCTAATTATTGTCTGGGCCTGCAGCCGTAGCCCTGTGGCATCCGATCCCGTCAGATCTCAGAAGCTAAGCAGGGTCGGGCCTGGTTAGTACCTGGATGGGAGACCGCCTGGGAACACCAGAAGCTGTAGGCTCGGAAGAAGGACCTGGCAACCCCTTCCCAAAAATCAATCTGCCATTGAAAACCCTGTGAACAGCAGAGAAGCACTGACAATAGTGTTTCCTCTGTTGTACAGAGGGTCGCTGAGTCGGATACGGACTCGACGGCACCTAACAACAACTAACAACAATTATTGTCTGATCCTTAGAGGAAAATGGCTGAAATAAAAGATGGTTCTAATAAACACAGAAGTCCTAAGAAAACCATTTATGTTATATAAGTCTGTGAAGATAGGAAATGAAATTAGAAGTTTAAATGCAGAATGTAAAAAATTTCCTGTAACTTTCTATTAAGGAAATTAAAATAAAATTGAGGCCAATAAGTTAAATAATTTGAAATGCAAGCATACTTAAATATCTCTAATGTTTCAAATGCAAATATTTTTGAGTTATGAAACAATTCTTTTACAACAATTACATGAAAGTCAAATAGATTCAATTAATATATAACAGTGTTAATCTTATAAAATTCTCTTATTTTTCTGCCACAAAAACTCTAATTCCTGGCTAAACTACAAAAAACAACAACAACAAAAATCAAGTAAAAGGGCTAAGCCCAGCTGCAACCATGTTCACATTCCATCAACACTACGAGTGTTACAATAGGAGAGACTTTACAGCTACTATGTTTACTAATCCCCACATGTCTGTCAGCTTGTCAAGCTGTGGTGATGCTGAAAGCTATGGCACTGAGATATTTCAGTACCAGCTGGGACGCCTAGGGTGGACAGGTTTCAGCTGAGTTTCCAGACTAAGACAGACTAGGGAGAGGAACCCAGTAGCCCACTCCAGAAACAATTAGTCATTGAAAACCCTATGAACAGCAGAGAAGCACTGTTAAATACAGTGCTGAAAAATAAGAGGCCAGACTGGAAGGCATTCAAGAAACAACTGGGGAAGAATTGCCTCCTCAAAGCAGAGTTCACCTTAATGATGAGAATGGAGTAAAGCCCCTAGGATCTCCTTTTGCTGATGCTGCATGACCCAAAATGAGAAGAAATAGTGGTTGCAACAATGAGCTCAAACATAAAAAGATCAAGTGTATGGCACAATGCTGGGTAATGCTTCATTCTGCTATACTTAGGGTAGCGATGAGTCAGATCTGAATGGAGGGCACCTAACAACAACACATGTTTAGTAAGTGGAGGCTTCTGAGATACCAGGGTTCTGCAGAACTTCAAAAACAGGCTAAATAAAAGTGTTTGCCAAATCCATGTTCATTTAAGATCTGCACCATATAAAGAAAGAACCAGATAATTTGACTAAATAAAATACTAACTCAATTAAAGTTCCCTTGATTTTGAAAAATATCCCACTGCAATATTTGGTTTCATGGAATAGTGTGATTTTTTTCCCATTAAAATTTTAGAGTAATTTTGTAATAATTTTGCAATATTAACAAAACTGCATAATGAAATATAAGGAATTATTCTATATCCTTAAATCTAAGGATTGTATATCCTTGAATCTATCCTTAAATCTAAGTAAACTATATTTCTTTTTCTCTTTTTTAAAAACTAAAGTAAAACTAAACTAAAACTTTGAAGGCAGGAACCTTATTTATTCTTCATATTCCAGTACCTAGATCAAGCTGACAATAAATAATGCTTACTGAATGAAGTAATGGTAACTAAATCACACCAGGATTAAGCAGCCACATAAATAGAATGAAAGTGCCTATCTGGCTGGGCAAAGGGCATTTTCCAGAGGGCCCAGGAAAGCCAGAATGACCAGCTTTGACTCAGGTTCTCCCTGTGAAGATCTGTTTATTGTATGTTTCTATGTTTTGTTTTGTTTTGTTTTTTGCAGTGCTAGGGCTCAAATCCTGGCCCTTGCATATGCCAGGCAGGTGCTCTACCACTGAGGTGCTTCCCCAGCCCCTGTTAATCTACAGCAGAGAGAGGTCTATGCCATCTCCCCTTGCAGTTAAATTTCATATGACTTCCTACAGGTTGGGTGGTGATGTAGATTGCTTAGGCTTCAGAGTACATGTGGGGTGGTACAAAGAACAAAGAGGCCTGGGTGCAGGTTTCCTCTTTGTTTCATCATCCTGAGCAGTAACCTCTCTACTCTGCAAAAGAGGATAATAATCATTCTTCCATCTCAAAGAGATGCTGTAGGAGCGAGGCAAAATGTAGGTGAAATCACTTTGTGAATTGTAAATCATACCTGGCACGATGGTGCCCACCTGTAATCCTAGTACTCAGGAGGCTGAAGTATGAGAATAGTTGAGTATGAGGCCAGGCTGAGCTAACCTGCAGCAAAACCCTGTCTCAAGTAAACAAACAAAAACTATACATCACAACCTAGGTTTTTGCTTGTTTTTCTTCTTCTAGACTAGGTCTTGCTGTGTATCCTAGGCTGAACTTGAACTCAGAATCTTCCTACCTTCCTGAGTGCTGGGATTACAGGCATGTATCACCAAAGCCCAATGCACAGTTTAGGTTCTTTAGTCAAGTATTACTGTTTCACAAAAAACACAGTTCTTTTTAGAAAAAGGTGGAATTAAAAAGGATTAGACTTCTGTTCTGAAAATGTACTTCTAATTTAAAAGGAAGATTTAGAGGAAGTATAAAGCAAGGGAAAAAATCTGGAAACTATTTGTTCAGTATCATAAAGAAACAAAATTTGTACATTCTCTTCTAGACTAAGTAAAATATTGGGTGTCTCCTGCAATAAGAAAAATGTTAGCTTGGGGACATGAGTCACTAAACCTCTCTAGGCTTCAGTATAAATCCCAGACCACATTTGAGATTAAGAGAATTTTAACTTCAAAAGCCTTATTAAGGCACTTTATGCACTTTTACTAACTTACGAAATGAATATATTATCAGTAATTCTAATTCTGCAATTATGATTAATCTAAGATACTTATACATGACATTGTCACAATCTGAGGAGCTACCTTCCAAAATGACTAAAATACTATTGTTGTTTTCTGTCCTCCTCTCACACACATATACATAAAGCCATTTTACTGTCAGTGAAAATCTGACTCACAAAAATGTTTACATTTTTACTTATGCCACCAAAAATAAGAGACCTAGAACTGATCAGAGAAAAATCAAATGTAGATACAAATCACATTTCCTACTTCCCACCACTCAGAGCTTGTTCTTGAAACAACTTTAGTGTTTTTTATCTTCCTTTTGACACAAAGCAAGCTGCTTTTTCCAATGTGTCCCTTGCCTATCCATAGCAAAAACTACTTGACTGCCATGAACTCTGTCTTATAGCTCAGAAATACATGCACACACTTACAGACTTACAAAGGGAAAAAGTTAAATAGGAAAGTTTATTTTGTGTCTGGCTAGGAATATTGCAACCTAGTAAGAACAGAGCCCTTTCTTTAGTGCCATACTGCAATAAAAAAAAATCATATGCAAATTGTCTCTTATAAAGTAATTCCACAGACCAAGAGAGAACAAACTTGCAATTTCCCACTCTAGAAACATACATATATATATATATATATATATATATATATATACACACACATATATACACACACACACACACACACATCTTCATTTAAAAAAAACCAAGGTGGTTCAACATGTAAAGTTTTAAAAATAAACAGTCCTACCTTCAGTGGTTATTTAACTTCTTCCTTTCTTTCTCTGTATCACAAAAGCTTTGTAAATTTAAAATCAGACATCTTTTTTCTGGTTGCAAGTTAAAAGTGAAAGGAATGAATTAAAAGATTCTTTGGTCAATAATTAATAATTTAAGAGTAGAAAGGTATCTACAAGCACTCACCTTTGATCCATAGTTTGAATTTATTTAACTAGGCTTAACTACTGCTGAGAGATTTGGTGTTTTTAGCCAGAGGAATATCCCATGTATTATACTTAGGAGCTACATCTGGATAATGAAAACCCAAAGATGGATAACACAAGTGCATTTTTCAATCACAATAATGTGAAAAGTAGCCCTAATCCCTTGCTCTTTAAATTACTTCCCATCTAGCCTTTATGCACAAATGAAAAAATTTAGAGCACACAAAATTGGGCAATGAGGTCATTTCAGGATAAGCAAACGAATACCAGTTTATGAGGATGAAAGTCTTTAAGAAAATAAAAAAGTTATATAACCAAACAATGATGAAAAATGCATACCTGTGTTCTTAATCTTTTTACACTTACTGCTACTACACACACTGATAAACTCCTTTCTCAAATCAACTATCAACTTTTGGTTATGTGCTCAGTAAGTAGTGGCTATCAATTTACTTACCTCTTTTGGACTTGGTGAGACCTAGCTGGTAAGTGGCAGGAACGTGAGGAACTTCTCCCTCTGTGCTCTGAACCTAAAGAACAATTTTTAGTAGTTAAAAGAGCCTACGGCAAAGAAGAGTATCTCTTGATACCTATGTATTAAACAAATAAGCCTAAAGTACACCAAAGCATTATATAAAGATATTTTATCTCAAAATTGTTAGAATGCCCTACAACTTAATTTTCTGATCTAGCTTCCAATTAACAATAGCACTCAACTTAGTAGCTAGAAAAGAAAAACTGCATATATAAACTACTTCATTTCTAAACAGTTGCTACAGATGAAAACAGACCCATACAAGAAAGTTCTAAAAGTTAAACTTCAAAGGAGGTTCAATCCAAGGAAAATGCTAATACTACATGCATTGCAGCAGGCTATGACTGATACACAGTTCAAGCAATTACAAGTCTTTGCTCCTATTGCAAAATTTTCTAAAATTCCACAAATTTTCAGATATCAAATGTCATTCTTGTAAGACTGCTTTGTCCTGATATAATTGTTCTTTTAAGAAGCTGTAAACGAGTTTTAAGTGGAAAGGCAAGTTTTATTATAGAACTAAAATGTTGAAAGGTCTTAACTACAGATCCTCCCCAAAATTTTCTGAGTGAAGTTATCCAACCCACAAAAGTTGTTTTTGTGTGTGTGTACATCTTGTTCTATCTGCACAATTACATCATTTAAGAATTTTCAGATTCCTAATCACTACCTCTGTCCTGAAAATAAGTATCTATCAAGATTAAACCTTTGGGGGAGGGGAGGAATACTAATTTCCATCACTTTACTTTGTAATGATTAGTACTTAAGTAGTAAATAACATCATATTAAAGTGAGCAAAGTGGCCAGACGTGGATTTTCAACCTTGAACAAATCAATGAGCAAATAGTAAACAGGTTTAAAGTAGATTGGTAAATTTTGAGCTATGAATCTACTTAAAAATAAGAAATACTGCACAGAAATAAAATTAGAAAAGTCAACATGATCTAAAGCCCAAATGTTAATGATTATCCAATTTAAAAATTACTCTGATTTGTTCTATATAGTTCCATGAATACCAGTTTATGAATTTTTTACAAACCGAAAGCACAGTGGACATTTAAAATGAGTACTAGTAACTCAGATGTATGTATGTATGTATGTATGTATGTATGTATGTATGTATATGTGCATATATATACACATATATATATATATAGTTCTACTGTTCTTTGTTATTATTTAAAATTATATTATTCAAAGCAGTAGACACAAGTTCAACAGGAAAACCATTGTTCTACATGCGAGGGAACAAAATGCATTTGCTTTTTATATTCAACAAAAGGCCTATTATTAGCTACCATTTGAGCCCAGTCTATTTCAAAGAGGTCTCCATAAAATAAATATCAAACAGATCAAAAAACATATAAGAGAAATATAAATAACTCTTCACTTATATTCTATCTTGGCTTACACAGTTTATGACACGCCACATTATCACCTCTTACTTTTAAATGTAGAATTATCACATATCCTATTTCCTTAGACTTATAAGATTAATCACAAAATAACATGACTTTAATGAACGTTTCCTCAGTGTACTTCCTTCAAGATGTTACTCTAGGCAAAAAAATCTACTCTCTTCTTTCAATACAAAGTCCTTCATTAGTTGCAAGAGGGCACTTAAAGTAAAAAGTCGAGTTATATTTTACTAATAAAACTAACGTCAGGATTATTATTCTCACCAAAATCAATAGTATGCAATTGTTGAGGACAAGCACAGACATGCTAGTGAGAGTGAATTTTTATACTATATTTTATTATTGGTCACTATTTTTGCAAAAGAAAGTAGTCAAATTTGAGATGGGTATACCATAGAGAATTATGAAGCAAATGCAGAATTCAGATTTTTATGACAGGATTTTCCCTAGTCGATGCTGTCAAATGGTCAGTAAAACTCTGGTCATTTGCTACAGGTAGTCTTTCAATAAATTCATGAGAATAAGCAAACATTACTGAACTGAGTGAAGAGTAATAGGTGTTTATTATACTATTTGCTCTAAACTTTGGGTAAGTTTAAGACTTTTCATCATAAAATAGGAAAAAAAAACCCTTTTAAAACAAAAGGATAAAACTACTTGACCTCAGTACTTTAGGATTAAACGATGAATGAAAACACATTTAGAATAATGCACACAGATCAGTTTTCTGAATGAAGGTCCTGCTAACATGACTTGTACCTACTTTGGTTTCTTAACAGCTGTCATGTTTATCTTGATAACAATGCATCTTTTAGGTATAATACTACAGTACTGTGTTCTGTTCTACAGAATAGCAATACATGGATAGTCTAACTCAAACATTCCTCTAAGTTTTATAGCTCTTGTCATTGTATACACACTGCATATAAAAATAACTTTGAAAGAAAATCATAAATAGGATTTTAGAAATTACAATTCTGTTTTTGAATCTCAAAAAAAATCCAAAGGAGCCAGCTGTGGTAGCAAATGCCTGTAATCCTGACAACTGGAGAGGCAGAGGCAGGAGGACTGCAAGTTCAAAGCTAGAGGCACCCTACATAACTTAGCGAGACCACTGTCAAGATAAAAATTACAAAAGGGGTATAGCTCAATGGTAGAACATTTGCAAACCACCCTTGCCCTGAACCATAAAAAATGAAAATCAAAGGAAGGCATTATTTTTCCAAAGAAATTTTATAGGACTGTGCATCAGATAACTTGGGCTCTGTTCAATATCTGATTCACCCAACCAATCTGATCTATAGCAAGTTGTATGGTGTAGTTAAAAGTAGCCAGCCTACAGAAAGACCTACATTCAAGACTATTCATGTCACTTACTAGCTAAATGGCTTCCAACAATTACCTGTATTATCTCAGTTTTCTTATTTGTAAAATAATGATTACAAACTGGGCACTATGGTGCACACCTGTACACCTGTGACTCAGGAGGCTGAGGCAGGATGATTGCAAGTTTGGGGCCAGAGGCAGTCTGTGCAAATTACTATTACCCTGTCTCAAAATAAAAAATGGAAGCGGGGGAGTGCAACTCGTAGAGTACTTGCTTACTGTGTGCAAGGCCCTGGGTTCAACCCCATAATACTGCATCCATAAATAAACAAATAACTTCTACATCACAGGTCCTTAAGTTGATCAAATATGACTTATTAAAGTAATAAGGAAGCAAATATGAATGACAGGAAATCCCTCTTCACCATCCTCTGCTGACACTGTCCACCCTGTCCCCTGTGAGGCACTTATACTAAATGGAATTTGACATCCCTTAGAGAGAGAGTGAAGAACCACTGCTGTACAGTAATATCAAATGCTAAGCGGTAGGGTGATACTTCCTCATCCGTAAAAGGAGAAAACTGGAAAATGAATTCAAAGATCCCTTTGTGTACTCTTCTATATTTCTATACTTACTTATAAACTACCTTAAAGAAAAACCCTAAATTTTAAACACACACAAAAAGACAGAATTTGCTTTTACTTCAGATGAATGCTTTAAAACAACAACAAAAAAAGGTTAACAAGGAATTTTAGATAAGTAACAAACAATAAAACAAAGTGGCTATTTGGGATTTTGGGCTGTTACAGACATCTGTGCAGGTGTCATGTGTTAGAGTTTACATTCTTGTCTTCAGAAATCACAGTTAAATTTGGAAGGCCAAAGGAGCTTAACTATTTGTCAAATATTTTATTAATCTGTTATTATTTTAATTCAGACTAATAAATATAACATCCTCAAATTTAGCAGCTGAAAATAATCAGGTATCAGCAATTAGTATGAAGACAGGATTAAAGTTACTAAAACTTCATTAGCTTAAAAAAGATTGTGTATGCATCTAGTAATGGTTATATTCAGATAGAAGCTCATCTGTAGAGGAGGGAGGCCATATAGCATACTGTTCACAGAAACACACAGATCAATCTTTCCTTCCTCTAATACCTAAGTATAAAAGTTTTTCTTTTACATCTAAAACATGAACAATTGCTTATTAGGCCAATCACTTTGGTTAAACTGTGAATCACTCATATTATTAATCTATGGCTCCAGAAAGTTCCCATGATGTACTCAAACCAATAAAAAGAAAACAAGAATTATCCAACCAAGTTATTAAGAATTAAAAACCCTCCCCAGCACCTCCACTAAAAAAAATAAAATAAAATAAATAAAATAAAAAAATAGTAGTCTCAAGAGCGGGGTTTTGAATTTTTGGATATGCTGAAACATTCTAAAACACTTTTTATAAGGCAAGCTGACTTTTAATTGAAAATAGTCTTTGACCTTTTTTTTCTTTTTTTAAACATAAAAAATAGACATTTTCATTTCCTTAGGCTGGATCAGTCTTGTGATCTATTTTGCTCTCTGCACATTTAAATATTTGCTCTCTTTGGTCCTGGTGACTGTCAGGTCTTACCTCCTGTCTTGGTGGATTAGGCAGCTTCATGCACAGAGCCCCATCTGCAACACTTTCTCCTACCTAGTGTCCCAAGATGCTAGTGCTTTGAGAATCTGTTTAAGTCCCAGCTTGCTGAGAGAAAAAGAGCTCTAACTTATATTTACTTGATGTCTGTACAAGAAAAAACTCACAACAGGAATCAAAGTTCAACCAAGGGGAGTTTAAAAGAAAAATAATAACAAGCTACTTTGAATGGGATCTAAAAGTCTGCTTCCATAATATTGTTCTCTTCATCTGTCACTATGATTCAAATCATGCTTAAGAGGAAATTAAAATAACACATTATTTCCTTTCTTTATCCATTGTTCTGAAAGTTTTCTTTAAAGTTCCCAAAGGTATAAAAACACAATTCTAGGAGGTTTTTAATCCATATTTTAAATATATGTGAGGAACAAGGATTCATTATCCTTAAAATTCCCCCTATTTACAATGTACCTAAGGTTGATGAAAGATTTGTTCTGTTTTGTTTTTGGTACTGGGTCTTACTATACAACCCAGGATGCCTTGAACTGGAGATTCCCTTGCCTTAGCCTCCTTAGTGTGGGGATTACAGGCCTGTGCCACCACACACAGAGACAAAATACTTTTTTAAAAAGAAAACCCTCCCATTACTCTTCAATCACCAATGTATATAATCTTGTACTCCAAGAAAAAAAAATGTCCACATTACTTTTCTCATTAACTGTTTTTGCCAGCAGAGGGAGCAAAAAAGTCTACCCTCATTAAACACTAACTTGCCATCAAACTGCATCTAGCTCTTTATAAACATTTAAAAGATCTTTTATGTATATTACTTTAAAAATTTTAAAGAAGCAATACACACCACACATGATAGCTTAGAATTTGGAACTTCTCTGATGTACTGAAAAACCCCTATGGGAGTGTTGTCCAATCTGAGTCACTAGTATCAAATTTTACAACTGCCTACCATGTGTATGGGTTTGTATATTTTGCTGTTGTATTAGAGTGAAGAAACAAACTGTCATATCTAATTACTTTACAAGAGGGGCCCTAAGGGGAGGCAAGAACTTACACTTTAATTATAAATGCTAGGACAAATTTAGACCAAAACAAAATCAAACACAAAGTCTGTGAAATAGAACAAGGAGAGATTGTAAAGCAGTCATTAGTCCTCTTCCATACTCATTGTAACGAGAAATAAATTCATTACGTGAGGAATTTAAGAAATGGAAATATAAAACATAGGAAAAAAGAAACAAGGGGATAGAAGCTGACAAGAAAATGTAAAATATCCCAAAGGGCTTCTTGTGTTCCTTTGTCATTTCACTTTTTAGCTGTAATTAAGATATCAAAAAACATTTCAAAAACCACAAAAAGAGATACACAGCTACATTAGCAACTGAAATTTTGCAACACATGAAAAATCTTTGCTAATATGAAAGATACACAACTCAGCTAAAAGGGTATCTACAGGCAGAATTACTTAGCCCATTTTTCAGTCCCTAAAAAATAGCATGTGATTCTAAAATTACTGTGAACGATTACCAAAGTAAATCCATCATAAAGTTTCAAAAGGAAAAATTGTATATTACATAATTTAAAACCACAACTCTTCTCCTGGATGCATATACCTCAGTTTCATGTGTTGAAGGAGACTACCACAGCCCGCTTTCTGGCCTGAGGGACACAACACTTCAAGGGCCAAACTTCCACAGGCTGGGTGCTTGATCAACTCCTGTTTCCTGCACCAGCCTATAAAGCTCCTACTCCTAAAAATCAGTTTCTACTATTCAAAAATAGTTGTAGCTGAACCTCATTAAAATGAGTATTTTTATCTTGTTCAATTCAAAATTTACATTAATTAACAGGAATATCACTGGGTTAAAAAATAAAAAGTCACCGAACTTTGGTTTTCTGCACTTGTAGAACCCCAATTCAGCAGTCTTTCAAAGTCTCCTCCTGGAAGTTCCCTATTCTCCCCTTCAGGTATATAATATTCTCACAAATATCTATTCTCAATCCTCCTTCACCCTTATCCTTACCACTGAGATACCTTAGGAAAAGCTTGGCCAAAGACAATTCAGGCAATTTAGTGGCAAAGACAACTCCAAATCCATTTGATTTCAAAGCCTGTGCTTTAAACTATTATGCATTACTGATATGAACCTGATTTTGCTCTCTCCAGGCTTTGTAAAGCACCAAAATCTTGAGAGAGAAAGGAGTTTGCTGGTCAGGGGTTGCTGGTGGATGACAGAAGTACTAGAGGGACTCAATATCACACAGTTCTGCAACCAACTCTTGGTTTGTAAAACACAAACCTAGAAAGTCAATATTAGGATGCATTTTTCCAGTATGAGTCTATTAGCTACCTCTAAATTCATAAACATTTTTGGCACATTTTCCTTAGATCACTATTTAAAGGCACATGCAGTAGATTTTTTACCTACCTCTTCCATTTCGAAGGAATCTTTCTGCTGTGCCATTATATTTCTTATGGATGGAATTGTCAACTGTGCACAAGGCTCTTTTTCAGGTGTGGACCCAGGGAGATTTTTTAACTCACTGCTATCTTCCAGCTCATTGTGGCTGGACATGCTGAAACCACTACTTAAATTAGATTCTATAACACCAGATTTCTGATGTAGTTTACTCTCATGACTAGGAGTTTCTTTACTCTGTTCACTTTCAGTTTCTTGTTTAAGACTTGCTTCATGAGAAAGTCTGTCTGTGTCAGCATTCTCTATAACTGTTGCTGAACTACCTGAGACTTCTTCTTTAACTGTAGCCAGTGTAGAAGATGAGTCTTTCTTCTTTATAACTTTTTGAGACTTTGGATCATTTTTATTGCCACTTTCTTCAGTCACTGAAACATTCAGAATCTTTCCTTTTTCAATTGTTGGGGAAGGACTACTACTTTCCCCTTTCTCTGTTTTATCAACACATAAGTTTAGTTTTGATAGTGTTTTCATTAAACGATTTGCAGTGTTACTTCGAGTTAAGGGTGGAGGAGAGTCTGTCTCCTTGTTAGAGGTCACTGAGGACATACTTCCAATTCTCTGCAATGGAGTCCCAGAGACTTGAGAATACAAAGAAGAAAATGCATTGGCCACAGTAGTAAGCACTTCAATTTGACGAAAACGGCCTACAGAAAAAAAACAAAAAAC
This sequence comes from Pedetes capensis, assembly GCA_007922755.1. NCBI lineage: Eukaryota > Metazoa > Chordata > Mammalia > Rodentia > Pedetidae > Pedetes > Pedetes capensis. The sequence continues at coordinate 10,475 of VMDO01011082.1, read as the reverse complement.
AAAAAACATTAATTATGTATCTGTGTGTGTGTGTGTGTGTGTGTGTGTGTGTATGTATGTATAAAACCTACACTATTAGACTTCTAAGAACTAAACCTAGATTAGAAATACTATGAAATATTTTTCATTATCTAAAATTTGAGCCTTTACATTCACTACGTAGAGAGGAGGAAGATTTTTGTTCTAAATACTAGAATTTACATTTGAAAAAAATCAGAAATAAGCACAAAGTATGATGACAATACTGAATAAAACAGAACTATCTACAGATGTATAGTTACGATTTATTTTTTGGTGCTGGACTCCATTAAAACTTCTAAATGCTTTACTAAGAGATATACTTATGTACATATTTTATATTTAATTGGGGATGGTTATGGAGCACTTAAAACTGACCCACAAACAATCATGGGGGCATCCTGTTTTGAGCCACTGGTCAACAGACAAAAAGCAAGCTAAGACATAAAATGAGTAAAAATGGTCAAAGTGGTCAAGCTATTTTAGATTTATGGAAAAGCACTTAGAATTGACTGACTTCATTCAATATTAACAAGGTCCTTTTCCTACTTCTTTCCTTCTTGAACAAAGGCAATGTGGAGGTAAGTACAAGATTCTGCAAGTAAGTTATGGCAACATGTAAATGAATGAAGAGTAGGAAAGGAAAAGAATAGGTAAGAATAAGTAAATTAATCTCTATAACTATAATAATAAAAATTCAGAATAGGTAAGATAGCTATTGTGTTAACTCCATTAATTAATTTCTAGGGCTATTCCTAAAAATCATTAAGCCTTTAAAAACAGTTTTATCTTGCTACAGAAGCTACAGGTTTAAAAGTAACATGCTAACATTTAAAAACCTTACTTGTTAAAGCATAATTTGGGTTCTCTACTTCCATCCGTTGCATTTGAGCACTCAAAAATACTTTAATATCTATCCCTCTGGCAAATGATGATGAATTAAAAAATCTGGAAGGTATTTTAGAAGCAATATCTGGTTCATCTCGTCCAAATCCAAGATTATAAAGAATTTCTTCAGGATCTTCCTCATAAAGTTCCAACAATTCTGAAACACTTCAAAAAAGAGGGAGGGGGTGCACATCAAAGTATAAAGTAAATATATACTGCACATTGCATTATAAATGAATCCATATTTCTGTGATAAAATCATTTTGTCAGCTTTTGTTCTTTAAACCATTAGTAATTTCAATGTCTCCATATATCATGTACTAACAGGATATATACTCTTAAAAGGGGTCCACTGTCTCACATTATTAAGTGTTGGGAACAAAACCTAATCCCTAAGAACCAAGTTAGAGACACTCTAAAGGATTCACCTTATTTCTTTTGTCATTTTAAGAGATTCCCAACAAAACTACTGAAATATTTGAAAGACAGATGAGGCAGAATAAGGAATAACTGGATTAAAGAAGGAATGGAAAGGGAAAATACACTAGGAAGTTGGTATAACTCTGGTAATGAGGAATATGTTGGAAACCTGAACTTTCTTCTATTTTTGTCATAGGAGAGGCAACTGTCCTAAGAGATAGTAAGAGTAGTTAGCTGCCTTGTGTCAAAAAGGGAGAGAGGAGCCTTCTTTCAATTCCTCTCTCACCACTTTCACTTAGGAAGTAGGAGGAATAAGGTAAGGAGGGTACTTTCTTTCTTGAGACTATTGGGCCTTAAACCTTGTTATCCTTCCCTCTTACAGCAGTGATAATTCAAGCTTTCTAAAGATGACAGAAGAAAACAGTTAAGTTAGAGATGGAAATGGAACAATAGGACACTCTACTTCAGAGAAAAATATATCACAATACAATAATTTGGATAACTGTTTAAACTGGTGCCATGGGTTCACATACTGGGTAAGCTAGGATATATTTTAAGATCTTCAGTTTACTATGTTGAAAAGAAATTTATCCTTAAAATCAAGGTTTAAATTAAAAAGGTTTGTCAGGTGTCATGGCACACACATGTTATCCAGCCACTTGGGAGGCAGATATAGAAGGGTCACGGGTTTGAGTCCACAGGTAGCCTGCACAAACTTAGTGAGACCTTGTCTCAAAATAAAAATTAAGAAAGGGGCTGGGGTACTGCTCAAAAGTAGAGCAATTGGCCTTGGGTTTATTCCACCAGTACTGTAAGTAAGTAAGTAAATAAATAAATAAATGGGTTTATTTATTTATTTATATATAAATAACCCAAGTAACTAAAAGAACAGGGAATTTTTATTTATTTTTTCATTACTTGGGAGGTTAACCCAGGGCCTCACCAATATCTTGCAAGTGCTCTCCCACTATGCTACACTCCCAGGCTTTTTCTTTTTTTTTTTTGTTTGGAGACATGGCCTTGCTAAATTAGCATGCGGCCTCTGGTCTCAAACTCACGATCCCCCTGCCTCTGCCTCTTTAGTCCTGGGATTAGAGGAATGCACCACTGCGCCCAGCTGGAATTTGGATTCTCTACAGGTAGAAGTTACTCCACTATGGAGTTTCTCTTTTATATTTTTCACAGGACTCAAAATACTCATTAATGGATTCTAGCAGTATAATAAACATGTGTGTTGCTTTTTAGTGTCAGTTTTTCAAAAAAGACTTGCCTGTCAGTTATGATGGTCTAGGAAATGTTCAGGTTTCACTGGATTTCACACCATCAAAGTAAAATCTAAGACTAAAAAAGTGATAACCAGATCACTATAACAAAATATAATCACAATTAATTTCACAACAAGTTACCTTGAGACTGTGCCACTGCTTTTCCCAGATCCAGTGGAATTCATACTTCTCCCTTTCTGATGAAACTGGAGTCTTCTCTCTTTGGCCAAGATATTACTGCTATAAACACAATAAGAAAATATAAAACTCTATTTTCACTAATGTTCTTTTAAAAAGGAACAGGACAAAACAACTACATACCAGTTTTCAATTTGAGCATCACTTTCATGGAGGTGATTAGCTATGGGTAAAAAGAATAAACGTAGAGCATAGTAGTTAGAAGGATTGTAACTATGAAGAAGCAAATTATCAAGAAAACAAGTTACCTACAATATCACAGCAAATTACTTATTATGTCAAAGTCTTCTCTTGGCTCATTAAATCTACTTCATTGATGGTAATATATGGATTTATAAGAAAAGGACCCACAGCTTTTAGAGGTTGTCTTTATTCTTTGGTAACATAAAAACTTACTTCTACTTGACTGTTAAAAAGACCTATGGATAACCAATTAAATTTCTTTAACAGATAACAAAAAAGTAATGAAGAAATGATGTAGCATAAATGTGGTACATATAATACCACAAATTAGTATGCTGTTAATGAAGAATATCTTAAGAGCAAAACAGGATTTTACATGATTTGGTGTACCAATAGTACTCATCTGTTTCTAATGTTTTTAAGATTACAGTCAATCTTTATGCATATAACTTGACAATTTCTATTCATTTCAACATAGATTTTTTTTAATAAACTGCCTCTCTCAACTTTATCCTACATTCAACACTGTATAAGAAAATAAATGTCAATGTTTTAAATTTACTGCATTTAAATATAGGGTTAATTACAAGTATCTATTTCAGTACACTTGATTTCTTTTTCTTTTTTGATCTGCAAGATCATGACAATTTTTTGTTGCTTTGCAAATCTAGCAGATTGGTGCTCAACATGGAGAACTCAGTAAATATTTATCAAGAATGAAAATAGCCTTGAAACCATTTTCAGTAAGACAATTAATAGATTCAATTTCTTTAAGGGACTCCTTATTAGGTTCTGATTTGCAAGAAAATTATTCAGAATTATGAAACTGCCAAAGCAGATAGCTAAAGTGCTATTTATAGGAATGCTGAAATGTATTCTAATAAGTCGTTGACAAAATGTTCAAGTGTACTGATTGGGAAGCAGGAAGCTGAAGCTCGCAGAAGAATTTATTCCTCAAAACTATACTGACAGACATAATAAAAACATTATATTTTAGACTTTCTGATATTCTAAGACTTTTTGATGTTAGAAAATAAATAATCTATCGTACAGATGGATTTAAAATAGCAAAAAATCAAGGGCATTACATTCAGTGGGTTTACCCTTCACCAACTTAAAACTTAAAAAAATTTAACAAAATCCTTTATTTAAAAAAAATTTTTTTCAGTACTAGAGGGTTGAACCCAGGGCCTCAAACATAGGAGGCTAATGCTCTACACTCAGCTGATCTCATAGCCCCTTTTTTATATTTTTGAGACTGGGTCTTGCAAAGTTGCACATGTTGCCTCTGGCCTTGACCTTGCAATCCTCCTGCCTCAGCTTCCCAAGTTGCTGGTATTATAGATGTGTGCCATGGTGTCTGGCTCAAAATCCTTTTTTTTAAAGCACATATTAATAACTCTGCCATACAGATACCAATAACCTATTTGATTCAATAAAATAAAACACAATGAATTTTAAAATACTTTTAAATATTAATAAAAATTTTTACTTTTACATAGTGGATAGCTTTATTATGAAACCACAGAAAAAACTGAAAACTTAAAGAGTATTACACATTTTTTAAATACTAATGTAGTCTAAAACAAATTAGCTCAATGATTTCTAATTAAATTCCACTAACTGCTATTTTGTCTTTGTCTTCTAATCTTCTAAAAACCAGGGAAAAAAAAGAAGTGGAAAGATAGAGGAGAAAATTAAATACAATGAGAAGGACAAGCTGCAGCTGTAAGTATGACATAAGTCCACTTCACACTAAAAATAAGCTTCAATTTAGTTTTCTCATGTATAAATATTTAAGCTTCCTTCCTTCTTCGAGATAGCTGTCGTCTCAGCTACATCATCCACAGTTTGTCAGGAACAGTTCTTTTCAGTCCAGAGAAGACACAGATACATATGTTTCACCATAGTATTTCAGAGCCACCCCACAAGTATGCCATAGGATATGACTACGTTCCTAACTATAGAAGGAGGGTGCTGTGAAATTTGTCTGAGGCGTTCTCAAGACTGTTAAATTTAGGTCAGATGAACATAAATCTGAAAGTACTCTACTTTCTCATTTTTTAAAAACATTTAAAACTACATGAAAATACAGTTCTTCCAGGCAAACATACCTTCAGCTCCCAATGACAAATCATCTTCAAAACTTCCTCCATTTCTTACAAGCACACCTGAAAGCAACATGAAAATTCATTCTGGTGTTCTATTCTTCCCCACCCTCATACAAAATCATTGTTTTAGTTAAAACAAACTGACCAAGCAAAATGTTTTATAAGACACAATGAAATGTTTCAAATCTGAGTGTACTTAAAAATTATTAAGATTATATAATTCCAAAAAACAAGCATAAGCTTTTACTTTATTGTAAAGAACCATACATGTGGCCAGGTAGAATTCTCAGAAGCCAGGTCTACAGGCTATTTTATACTTATTATGCCTCTGAAGATGTTCAATTAGATAACATATCTTCCCCAAGAGTTTCATGGAAAACCAGATCCTGGAGCAGGCATTGCTCTTACCCCCTTCATATTAAGGCAGGAGCTCAAGCTTGATTTTCCTGACACAGTAAATGCTTTTTATATGCCTTGCCACTACCTGCACATTCTTGTTGTACTTTGAACTTGAGAATTCTGTCTTGCACAGGTGGTAAAATTTCAGGTGTGGCAATTTCAGTTAAGTAAGCAAAGAAATGCTGTACTATAGCTGACCTAGTTCACTCAATACATATTTTCCTTATATATACATATCATAGTCAATACTTAATTAGTCTTTATAATAGTTAACTGGGCAATAAACATAGAAGTTTCACATTGTGGAAAAGTTTGGTAATCTGCTTAAATTCACTATTGTTTTATGGTTTATGATGAAGTTTTTCCCTTTGGGCTTCTAGCTCAGAACAGCATATTTTATAAATATGAACATCATTTTTATAAATCATATGTACACTTTTGTCCAGCATACAAATGAAGACACACACACACACACACACACACAAAAGATCTAGAAAGGCATCTTTTTCTTACCCTTCAGTGTACTACTGCTTTGTTCATCCAGTGAGGCTCCTAAAGGTGTACTGAAACCACAGAAACACAGGAACCTCAGTCTCGTGAAAATCTGTCTGGAGAATCTTTACTATACCCTTCAGAGTTATAGCTAAGGAAGCACCTTATTCAATTTAACTCTCCTCCCAAAACATACAAGGAATGTGAATGGATTACACAAGTGATATTCTACTAAGTAAATACCTATTGTCAAGTCACTTCACCAGGAATGACTTAATCACATGTCTGATCTGACAGTAAATAAGAGCAAGAATGGCAATTACAAATGATATGAATCAGCATTTTTTTGCAAAAACAAAAAAATGAAAAAAGAGAATGACGATAGGCACTAAGAAAATGTTCCTCTCAATCCCTTCCACAGAAAGAGAAAAGATTGGAGGAAAACAAATCCTCAGTTTTGCTAAAACTAAAAAGTTAAGAGCCTAAATAAAATGACGCTTAACAGTATTCTTAAACCTCATCTGTCAATCTATTATCATCATTTTAGAGTACTACCCTAGTCCCTCTTCGACCCCAACTACCATTTACTGATATAAACGGAGAAGCCTGGAATTTACTTTCTTCATCTAAACTAAGAGATACATATTTTCTTCATTTAACCCTAAAAATTACTAAAAAATCGACCTGAGAATCAACAATAAGAATCAGCCAGTGCTAAAATGTTTTGTTTTGCAGTTCAAACACGAATGACTTAGAATTTTTTTTCAAATACAAATACTTTTACTTTCTCTAAGTTATACTAAGAAGCACTGTTTTGTTTACAAAGTCCTATTTTGTGATTCAAATCTTTTTTCAGTAACAATTTATACTGGTTACAAATTCACATAAGACATCAGATCAATCATGAAAATATCAATTTCAAGGAAATGTTACTGAAATGCCAATTAAAAGTTAAAACTTCCTGTAAACAAATATACAATTGTAGTTCTTTGAAAAATTAGTGCTTTTGAAATATGAAATAATCACAAGCAATTACCATAAAGTTAATAAAACCTTTAATCTAAGATCCTACATAGTTTTTAAATAAAGCTCTAATGTGACGGCTTTAAAGAGACTCTTTCCCTGATGGCTCCTTTCTTAGGCCAAACACTATATTACTCTCTCCACAGATGTCTCTGCTGGTCTGTACACTAACATAAAATGGCAAATAGGTAAAATATAACTGGCATTCTCTGTCCAAAAGAAGTCTTCACTTTTAGTTCCTTTCTTCCAAATTTTATCAAAATGTCTCTCTCTACTAAAATACTAATTCAAGTCTTTCCTTTAGTCAAAAAAGAATTGGTCATCAAAATAAAAGCTCCTTTTTAGGAAAAAAAACCGTATCTTTATTCAGGACATGGACAGTGATGAAGAAACAAAGAATATTTGAGAACTATTCAGGGAGGAAAAATGATGTCCATTAAGTCACATGGACACGATGTACAAAATATACGGATGTCTTAATTCTGGGAAGGACCCTAAACTGCTATTTAAAAAAAATACAGGTTGCAAATATCCTAGCAGTCAAATCTATGAGAATACAGACAATATTAAAAGACTACTTGTTCTAGATTTCCTGGTATGAATGAATACTGCTTTTGTATACAATAGGTGCAACTGTAGGAACAAGGAAATCTATGAGAGAAGCAGCAGCGAGTTACAGAATCCATGCACATCAATCAAGTTTGGCAACAAAACTTCTGGATTTTCAGGGATGATTTTGTCCTAGTGAATGTCTGCATTTTCCTATTGCATTTATCTTAAAAGACATTTATTTGCCATCTACTTAATCCAACCTCTTCCACAATCTTAATTCCTATACACCATAATGATTTTTGTCTTGCTCCTAAATACTTAAAAAATTTTTTTGAATATACACTTCAATTTTAGCAATGAAACACAAAAAAATTATTTTGACTGCTAAATGTATTTTAAGACACCAACAGTACAATATTGTATTTAGTTGTTGTTGTTGTTAAGTGCTGTTGAAGCTGGTAGGACTCATAGTGACTCTACGTACAACAGTACAAAAACATTCCCAACAATGTGCCATGCCCAGCACTATGTCAGTGCTTTTCTGCTATTCATAGTTTTCAATGGCAGATTGTTTTGAGATTGTATCAGGAGTGGGTTGCCAGGTCCTTCTTCAGTTTATGTGGTGCTGAGGAATAAACTGAGGGTCTCAGAGAGTGCAGAGCAGCACTCTACCAACTGAGCTAAGCCCCGGCCCACTGTATTTAAGGCTGTATTTAAATCTAGACTGAAATTGAAGGTCATAAAGACCTGAGCAAAAGCAAGAAAATATCCTCTTTGGACAGTTTTCTAAGAGGAAATCTGAAATGTACTGGTTTCACAAATTCTCTCCTAAAAAGTCTTGAAGGTGCTTATTTAGAATTTCAACTTTTAAAATTTTTACAGTATTCTTGTGTTTAATAATTACATGAACCAGCGGCACACTATTACTATTCTTGATCCATATTCTGAGTGGAGCCACAATATTCTAAGAACACATTCTCCTAATTTGGAAATCACGGGGTTAAATTACAGCTCCATTGTTAATCTGGGGTTGACTTCAAGTAGTGTATTTGCTGCTGTATATCTTTAAAAAGACCCCTGTACTTGATAACGTTTCAGAAGGTTTCTGATACTCCCAATAGAAATCAAGGAGTTCTGTAGTGAAAAGGTTCATTAAGAATCCAGACAACTTAGAAAAGACAAAGCTTTAATACAGTGGTGGTCAATATTTTATCTGCCTTTAGGGAAGAAAAATAAACTAGCACATAGGAACATCACTTTCCAAAAACAAAAACCACAAAAGCCTTCCCTAATTCTAGTACTTGAACAAAACATTAAGACATTCCTCAGGTGAGAAAGCAAAAACATATTCAGAAACAAACACCAATAAAAGCTAAAAAGCTACATATTCTTCATACAAGACTTTATAACTAACAAATTAGAAAATAATAAAAATGAAAACAAGCACATTTTACTATGGTCAGATTTACTTGCAATGACTCATCTCCTCTGTATTTTATCAAACATTTTTGTACCCGTTGCCAAAGTACGTAATTAAACAGATTTATGCAGTTTGAATGCCCTCAAAGTTCTGTTTCCTTCTGTTAATTCCAGTGTCATTTGACATCTCTAAGAAGTAAACGAGTACCAAGTTAGCTAGTTTTAGTAGCTCCCCAAACAGAATTAAGGCACAGGAACAAAATTAAAGCCCGGTTAGTGTACTTAAGTAAATTAAATTCGTCTAAAACACATTTGATATGAAAATGGTTCTACTCCACAAGTACAGCTGCCAAAATAAAGGCAAAATATCTTGTGAAACATGAACATTCTTTCAGATAAAAGCAGGGCAAATGCAGCATCATGATGATCTGTTTTAGGTTTCTAATCTCTGATGCTAACATCATGCACAGGCAGCTGAAGTCCCAACTGTAAAGTCAACGAGGTCACCAAATAATCAACGGCCACAGCACTTCCATTTCTAATCGCGTAAAGGAGGAAGCTATCCACCGGCTCACTTTCCGGTTCATCGCTTACAACCGCCATGGGACCCACAGGGACCCGGCCCGAGTCCCTCTGCTCGGGTGTCCCATCTCTGCGGATCTGCTTCGCGGACGCGAGCGAGGACTCACCGGCAGTCCTTGAGCCATATCGCGATCTTCTCGTTGGGCACGTTCCCTGTGGAGCACAGCGAGGGGACAGCTCGTTACCGACCCCAAAAGGACTCCGATGGCTGGGTCAACCTACACACTCCAAGGCAGCTACATCCACTAGGGGCACAATGCAGCCTAAGCAACACACCTCGGTGTCCATCTGAAGGGAGGTCAGATGGCACCCAGGTGCCGCTGCTGAGGCTGCAGACGCCCGGTCACGCGCGCACTTAAGGTCGGGCGCGTCCCGTCCCCGGGCCGTCCACGCGCAGGGGCTGCGGCACTCGCGCAGGCTCGGGGGCCCCTGCCGCCAGCCCGCGCCTCCCCGGCCGGAGCGCGGCAGCCCGCCGGCGCACCCACCTCGCTCCGCGGCCGCCGGCAGCTTCGCCCCGGGGAGGTCCTCGTCGTCGTCTTCGTCCTCGTCCTGCGTCGTGGCTTCTGTGGACAGGTCCTCCGTCTCCGACGCCTGCCAGGAGCTGCGGCACTTGGCCCAGGCCTTCCTCCTGCGACTTGCCACTTGCCACTCCAGTTCCTCCTCCGCCTCCGCCTCCGCCGCCAAAGGCCGGCTCATGGCCACACCGGGGGCTCCGCCGGCTCAGCCCGAGCCTGTGAGAGACACGGCGGCGGCCGCGGGGACCCCCCGCCCCTGCTGTCAGCGCCCGGCCGGGCTGGGGGCCCCGGGGAGCCGGAGCGGGCGCCGGAGGAGGAGGGGACAGGGAGGGAGGGAAGGGAGGAAGGGGAGGGAGGGGGCGGAGGGCCAGCGCTTTACATGAAGCCGGCCGGGTGCGGCGCGGGAGCGC
>VMDO01011081.1:43700-68651 GCA_007922755.1 Pedetes capensis | reverse complement strand
AACCTCTGATTCAAAAGTTCACTATTGTATCATCTGTAATGTACAAGTATTTTATAATATTTCAGTCTACTTTTTTAGTTTTGTTCACACAAGAAAGTGACAATAATAGCATGATTTTATTTAGAGTGAAAACAGGCTATAAATTACCATCAAATTCAAAGAAAAACCTTTCCCAAAAGTTATTCCAAAGACCTTTCTCTGTTACTTCAGAACACAGAGGATGGATTATATAAAGAAAAACAACAAAATAAAACAAATATGATTTTAAAATATTGCACATTAAGAAGTAGTCTGTGTATTTTCCATAGTAGTATATATTTCTTTAGAAAGCTAATTTTGAAGGCACAAATTATTTATGATATATACATATGTTTCATACATGGTGGTGGTTGTTGTTGTTAGGTGCCGTCGAGTTGGTATCCGACTCATAGCGACCCTCTGTACAACAGGAGAAACACTATTATCAGTGCTTCTCTGCTGTTCATAGGGTTTTCAATGGCAGATTGATTTTTGGGAGGGGGTTGCCAGGTCCTTCTCCCAAGCCTACAGCTTCTGGTGTTCCCATGCGGTCTCCCATCCAGGTACTAACCAGGCCCGACCCTGCTTAGCTTCCGAGATCTGACGGGATCGGATGCCACAGGGCTACAGCTGCAGGCTTCATACATGGAGGCATGCTCTAATATACTTTTTTGAAAAAAGACAATTATTTTTCTTAAGAAGAATGATGTGTGATAATATCAAATACTCTATAATATAAAATAAGCAATTTTATCATGAAATGACAACTAAGTTTAAATGTCATATCTTTTTTTGAAGATATTATTTTGAAATTTCAAATTTTATTTCAGAAATATGATACATTTCCTAAGTGTATATTTTGTGACTATCATTAAAAAGATTATTTTAATTTTCAATATAATATTCCTTGAGAAGATGCTAAATGACATTCTGTTTTGTTTTTCGGCACTGGGGGTTGAACCCAGGGCCTTGTGCTTGTATGTTTTGCAAGTGCTGTACCACTGAGATGCACCCTCAGCCTATTTTTTTTTTTTTTAAATTTTGAGACAAGGTCTCACTAAAGTAAGCAGACTGCCTCTGGTCTGGAACTTGCAATCCTCCTGCCTCCACCTCCTGAATAGCTGGGGTTACAGGAGTACACCACCATGTCTGGGAGTGACATTCTTTCTTTCAAACTCATTATCACACACATCCCTATTAAATATATAATATAATCCAGGAACTGTTAAATATGTAGAAAAACAGGTAGTATATGTTTTTCAAAACTTTTCATTAGGGTAGAATTTAAAACTGTCTTATGTTTGTTATCTTAAAATACAGACTAATTTGATGAAAATTGGAAAAGCCCAATGTGTATAATAGACTGAAATGAAGAAATTATACATACATATATTCTGAAACTACCATTAACTAAATACGTGTAAGGTGTTTTAATGTTCAGTATTACTTGACACATGCCTGTAATCTCAGAGACTTGGAGGCTGAGGAAGAAGGACTAGGATTCCAGGTAACCTATCCACCATAGTAAGATCCTGTCTCAAAATAAATAAATAAATAAATAAATGGATGGGAGTGTGGTTCAGTGGTAAAGGACTAAGCTTGCACATATGAGTCTCTGGGCTTCTTGCCCCAGTACTGCAAAAAGTAAAAATAAAATCAACAAAAGAATAATGAGTAAAAAAGAAATGAATAATAAATAAATGAAATTAATTTAAGATTTGTTTAAAAATATAGGTTACATTATTTCATGCTAACAAAGTCATTTATTCCTAGTAAAAAATTGTATTTTTTAAATAACGTCATCTACATAGGTATTTAAATACACTAAAAGAATTTGATTAGAAGTAGTTTACCTCACCTATATATTTATATCATTATTATGAGGGTTCCCTCAGCTATAGTGCTTTTTGTTAGATTTTGGTTTATATTAAATAAAAATAATATATGTAATATTCTCACTGTAGGAAAAAATAGCCATGCATTTTAAAAGAAATCTTTGTGAAATAATTTAGAGCACAAAATAAATTTTAATGCCATATATTTAATCTTCAGTAGCACTCTCATTTTTCTCATGACAAACAAAAGCCAAAAAGGAGGGAGGGGTACATTTCATCAGTTAGGATTTAGAAAATCTTCATAGGAATCATGAATGTGGGTAGATAGACTTTGTAGTAAAGAATTTTCTTTGTTTACTGACAAAAGTCAGAGAACTCAAATGACAACTAATAAGTGTTTCTTGTGAATTTTTCATATCCCATCTTTCACTGACTAGCTCTCTCATTTTATTGAAAGCACTGTAATTTCTGAAATTCTCACAATTGGGTCAGCAATCATTGTGTTGAAGTAACTTTTGGTCCTATAGCTTAAAAACTTCTTTAAAAAGTAGGAAAACTAATGTATAGTCTTACCAGCAGTGTAAAAAAGATTCCTTTTTCTCCCCATCCTCATCAGCACTTGTTATTATTTGTTTTGCTGATTTTGGCCATTTTTACTGGAGATGTAATCTCAGAGCTGTTTTGATTTGTATGTCTCTAATGGCTAGGGATATTGAGATTTTTTTTTAAATGTGTGGCTCATAATTCTTCTTTTGAGAACTGTCCATTCATTTCCTTTGTCCACTTGTATTAGGTTATTTGTTGTCTTGGGATCTGGTTTCTTGAATTCTTTGTAAATTCTAGACATTAGTCCTCTGTTGGATGTGTAGGGGGCAATGATCTTCTCCCATTCAGTGAGCTCTCTTTTAACTCCGTTGATTGTTTCCTTTGTAGTACAGAAGCTTTTTAATTTCATGTAATCCCATTTGTCAATTTTTAGTGCCATTTCCTGGGCAATTGGAGTCCTATTAGGGAAATATTTTCCTATGCCTATGTGTTGGAGCATGTTTCCTATCTTTTCTTCTTTTAAGGTTTCTGGTTTTATGTCAAGGTCTCTTATCCATTTTGAGTAGATTTTCATGAAAATGTATAGATACAGGTCTTTTCACTCTTCTGCAGATGGATATCCAGTTTTCTCAATGCCATTTGTTGATGAGGCTATCTTTTCTCCATTGCATGTTCTTAGCCCCTTTGTCAAAGATCAGGTGGCTGTAGTTGCATGGGTATATCGTAGGATCTTCAATTCTATTCCATTGGTCATTAAGCCAATTCTTGTGCCAGTACCAATCTGTTTTTGCTACTATAGTCCTATAGTAAGTACCCTGGAAATCAATATGGAAATACCTCAGAAAAGTAAAAATAGAACTGCCATAAAACCAGCTATACCACTGCTGGGAATATACTGAAAGGAAGACAACTCATCATACCACAGAGACACCTGCATCTACATATTTAATGCAACATTCTTCACAATTGCAAGAATATGGAACCAACACGATGCTCATCAACAGAAGAATGGATAAAAAATTATAGTACATGTATATAATAGAATATTACCAAGCAATAAAAAAGAATGATAATTTCATTTGCAATAAAATGGATGGAACTGGAGAATACCATCTTAATTAAGTGAACAGAGGCTCAAAAAGAGAAATACCCTATGTTCTCACTCATATGTGGGAGCTGAATCTTACTTAAAGGAAGAAAAAATGTATACATAAGCAGATGTATAAAAATGAAAAATTAAATTTAGCTAAAAATGAAAAGTACAAGCAGAGCAGAAAGAAAGAGGGAGGAAACTAGCAAAAGGAAAGGAAGACTGTGGAATGTGGAAAGGGGAGTGGAAACAATATAAAGAGATAAAGGAGAGTGCTGGGTGAGGTGGTGCATGCCTGTAATCTTAGCACCTTGGGAGGTGGAGGCAAGAGGATCACAAGTTCGAGACCAGAGGCAGTCTGTGTAACTTAGTGAGACTGTGTCTCAGAAAAAAAAAATGGTCTGGGGTTGCAGTTCAGTGGTCCAGCACTTGCAAAGCATGCAAGCGTGAGGCCCTGGGTTCAATTGCCAGTACTGGAAAAAAAAGAGAGAGAGAGATAAAGGAGGAGAGGATAGCTTCAGTGTAAATGATGTAATTTCATGAATAAATGGGAAAAATAGAAGACTATAACCCATAAATGCATATGAGTTTTAACACATATTAATCAAAATGTTCCATAAACTTTGTAAGTGGTTAAAGTGTAGCCAAAAGTGATGTAATAGTTGCATAATGGAAAAAGTAAATTCTGTATTACTCTGTACCCCACCAACATTCACCAATAAAGGGAAAAAAGGAAAAAAAAAACGGAAAGAAAAACAAATTCTACTATGTTTTCAGAAAAGGGGGGGGTGTGAGAAAGTAGGAAAACCATCCAAGAGAAACAAAATTAATCAATCAACAATGAGGAGCTTATCAACATTCAAACTGTTTCCAACAAGTCTGTTAAGTAGCCAGAATTAGCCAAGCTTTAGTTTTAAAACATATTTAGATATTACCATTAACCAGGTTCATAATGAAACTTTTTTTTCTTTTTGTAGACTGCGGATTGAACACAGGGCCTCCTGCTTGCATGCTTTGCAAGTACTGTACCACTGAGCTGCAACCCCAGCCTTTTTTTTTTTTTTTTTTTTTTACTTTGTTGAGACAGGGTCTCACTAAATTACACAGACTTCCTCTGGTCTCCAACTTGGGATCCTCCTGCCTCTCCATCCTGAGTCACTGGGATTACAGGCGTATGCCACCGTGCCCAGCTATAATGACATTTATAAAATAAATGCATCTGATAATTAAATTCCTGCAGGATAGCAGAATGGCAACCTATTCCATTAGATCTCAGAAGCTAAGCATGGTCATACCTGGTCAGTACTTGGGTGGGAGACCACATATGAACACCAAGTGCTATAGGCTTAGGAGAAAGCTAGCATCCCAATCCCTCCCAAAACAATCAGCCATTGAAAACCTTATGAATAGCAGAGAAGCACTTTCAATAGTGCCAGGCACTATCAGGAAGTGTTTTCTGTTGTATACAGGATTATTGTGATTTGGGCACCTGGATGGCACCTAACAACAACAATAATAATTAAATGATATAAATTATGTCTAATACATTTATATAAGCAAACACTTTCACTATTGACTGAGATTTTAAATCTCAGCAGAAAATAAAAATAAAAAGAATGTAAGCATATCTATCACATTGTTGTTGTTGTTAGGTGCTGTCAAGTCATGTCCCAGTCATAGAGACCCTCACAGGGTTTTCAATGGCCGACTCTTTCCAAATTGCCTTGGGAGTGAATTGCCATGTCTTTCTCCCATTTTTGCAGTGCTGGGAATCAAATTTGGGACCTCAAAGACTGCGGAGCAGTGCTCTATCAACTAAGCTAAATCCCAGCCCATCTATCACATTACAGTTCCTAATTTGAAGTTTGGCAATATTATAACACCCATTAAAATAATCAAACACCCCCATTACTTTGTTCTTTGCCTTTCAGTCCGCTAGGAGGAATAGTTAATCTTTTCTGTTGTCTTATTTCTCTGTAAAATTTCCTTACTTTTCTGTAAAACACATTTATTTTCTACTAGGGATAATTTTAGTTATCATAGGTTGTATGTAAGGGCTGAGGTTTAGCTCAGTTGGTAGAGCGCTGCACTGTAGTCTCTGAGGTCCTGAGTTCAATTCCCAGCACTGCAAAAATGAGAGAAGGGCCTGGCAATCCACTTCCAAGGCAATCCTGAAACAATCAGCCATTGAAAACCCTATGAGGGTCGCTATGAGTCAGATACCAACTAGACGACACCTAACAACAACAACAATGTATGTATGTATGTATGTATGTATGTATGTATGTATGTATTTTGCAGTGTTATGGGTTGAACCCTGGGCCTCTCACATACTTTGCAAGTGTTCACTACTGGGCTGCTCCCAAGTCAAAATTTTATTTTTTATCTTGAATCAGGGTCTCACTAATTTATGAAGGCTTCCTCTGGCCTGGAATTTGGGATCCTCCTGCTTCTGCCTCCCGAGATGCTGGGATTACAGGCATGAGCCACTGTGCCCAGCTAGTTGTTACATACTTTACATCTCCTTCCTTCCTTTCTTTCTTTCTTTCTTTCTTTCTTTCTTTCTTTCTTTCTTTCTTTCTTTTTTTTTTTTTTTGAGGTACTGGGGGTTGAACCCAGGGCCTTGTGCTTGCATGCTTTGCAAGTGCTGTACCACTGAGCTGTACCTTTAGCCTATTATTATTTTTTAACTTTTTGAGACAGGGTCTCACTAAATTATGCAGACTGCCTCTGGTCTTGAACTTGTGATCCTCCTGCCTCTGCCTCTAGAGTTGATGGGATTACAGGCGTGTGCCACAGTGCCCAGCTCATATTTTACATTTTCAATGTTAGTATTTGCTTCTAAAAGGCATTTTACCTATAATAGTTATTCTTGTTTAGCCAAGTAATAACTTAAGTGTAAATAAATCTCTATTTCCTCAACAAGAAATTCATCCTCATACTCCAGGTGCGGTGGCACATGTCTGTAATCCCAGCAGGAGGATCACAAGTTTGAGACCAGAGGCAGTCTGCAAAACTTAGCGAGACCTTGTCTCAAAAAGTAAAAAAATAGGCTGGGGGTGGAGTTCAGTGGTCCAGCATTTGCAGAGCATGGAGGCACCAGGCCCTGGGTTCAACCCTCAGTACAGGAAAAAAAAAAAAAAAAGAAAAGAAAAGAAATTCATCCTCATATTAAATAAAATTTTTTCACAGTGCTATTTCAGCTGAAAATATTCCATATATAATCTTTCTGAAGACTTCTTTCAAACAGATTATTACACATTTAAAGGGTACTTCTATTCATTTAGTCACTAAAATAATTTTCTCCAATATATACGTAAAATAATAGAACTGACAGTTTTTGTAATATTTCTACTATTTCATTGCCATTATGTAATGGCTATTCTCATTTTTTATTATTCATGGAAACCTTCTAACTGTCTAACTAATATAAATAAGTTCTTTCAATGTGACAGTTTATAGTGCATGCTTGTATATCTATGTGTATATACTTGTATGTGCACCCTTACTTTTGGAGCAGTTACTGATTGCTATTTGAAGATGATTCCAAAAAGGGAGGTGCTTTCAGTGTTCAAGTTTGAAGGAATTAGGGGATAAGATTATGAATTTTATTTTCAAGGGGTTTTCTTTTTCTGTAAATGGAAACAGCCATCTTTTTATCTTAGTATCTAGAAAAATAGAAAAAAAATTACCAAAATAAAATACATGCTAAAAAATAAAACAATATTCCAAGCTGGATGTGGTGTGATGGACTGCAATCCCAACACTGTGAATGCCAAAGCAGGAGAATCTCAAAACCAGTCTAGTCTACATAGTCATCTTGACTCCAGTGTGGGTTACCTAGTGAGAACTTGCTCAAAAAACAAAAGCATAAAGAGACCATTCCAGATATTATAGGTATTTATTCATAGTATTGAGATGTAAAAGACAAAATTATTGATGTAGACTGAAGCAGCAAAAAGGATGTAAGATTAGACAAGATTTGTCAAGGTAAAATGGAAAGATAATAGATCAACCAAACAATGCTTCATTTGCTTACTAAATATAGCATTCATATAATAGAATAGTGTAAAGTGAATACAGGTAGATAAGGATGAATAGATATTTCAAGTCTTAAGACTACAAAAGATTCAGTGTGATTACTTCTATTCACTTAGTCACTAAAATAATTTCTTCAATACGTAAAAAAATTCAACTGAAGGATTATGTAGTATTTCTTGTATTATGACATTGCTGTAATTCAATGGCTATCCTCGTTTTTATTGTTCATGAAACCCTTCTAACTTTTGAACTAATGCTTATCAGTTCTGTCAATGTGATATAACTTATATAATGTATGTTCCTATATACATGTGTAAGTCATTACTAAAAACAAAATACTGGATAAATTTGATATTAACTTGTCAATATTCCTGTTAAATAAAGTAATTTAGCTAGATGTGGTGATGGGTAATTATGAATCTTCTTATCATTGGAGCCTGCAGCCTTACCCCTGTGGCATCCGATACCGTCAGATCGCGGAAGCTAAGCAGGGTCGGGCCTGGTTAGTACTTGGATGGGAGACTGCCTGGGAACACCAGGTGCTGTAGGCTTGGGAGAAGGACCCGGAAACCCACTCCCAAAAATCAGTCAACCATTGAACAGCCCATGAACAGCAGAGAAGCACTGACAATAGTGTTTCCCCTGTTGTATGTAGGGTTGCTATGAGACGGAGACTGACTTGACAGGACCTAACAACTTATCATTGCAATGTCAGTTATGAAAAAAACATTTCCTACTCTTCTACACTATAAATAGAAGAAGGAAAAAGCAAAAATACAAAATGATCATCCCCCCCCATAAAAGTAGGCTACCTTCAGATACTTTTTCTCAGAAAATACTTTAAAAAATATATACAAGTGAAGTCAAGAAGTTAACCCATTTATGCATATTATATGAAATGTCACTAAAAATAACTTAACACATTCTGGATTAATTTATATTTTCATGAACCCCTTTCCCCTCAAATTATCAATTTATGCTACTTATTCCATGTAAAGGACTGGGGTCTAGCTCAGTTGGCAAAGTTCCATTCGGCATTCTCTGAGGACCTGGGTTCAATCTGCAGCACCACAAAAATGGGAGAAGGATTTGGCAATCCACTTCCAAAGCAATCCCAAAGCAATCAACCATTGAAAACCCCATAAGGGTCTCTATGAGGCTGACCCAACTTGCCAGCACATAACAACAACATTCCATCTAAGAAGAAATATATGTACAGCAAAATTATCTTCCACTTACAGTGAAGAGTTTTATATACAATAATTTTTATTCAGATACTGTTTTGTATTAAAGAACAATTGTGCAAGTTTCTTTTGTACCTGTCTCTCTGTGCCTCTATTTCTCTCTCTCTTTCACTATATATTTTTCTAAGCTTGCATTAAAAGATATAGAAGATCATCAAATTTGCTTATTTCCATACTCATCTATTGATAATGATATTGGCTAAGGCGCTCTTCCTCTTGAGACCACTCAGTTGAGTCCAATGATACTTTGTTTTTAATTTAAAATGACATAGTTTCATGAAAAATGTCTTTTAAATATCGTGACAAATAACTATACTACACTGAGCTACCCAACTATTTTCTGATGAGCTAAAAATCTATGTTGCTCACTCAATATACAGTTCTTGTTGTTAGGTGCCGTTGAGTCGGTATCCGACTCATAGTGACCCTCATAGGGTTTTCAATGGCTGACTGTTTTGGGATTGCCTTAGGAATGGATTTCCAGGCCCTTCTCCCATTTTTGCGGTGCTGGGAATTGAACTTGGGACCTCAGAGACTGTAGCCCAATATACAGTAGAAAACAAGTATTTGACAGGGATAAAAAATGTTAGTATTTTTGCTAATGTAATTTAGTAAATAGTTACTATTTGAAAAATCTTTGGAATTAGGAATTGTGAATAGTAAAGGCCCCAAATTTGTAAATAATTGACTCAATTGTCATTTTATCTATCACAGTATGTTCCTATATACATGTGTAAGTCATTACTAAAAACACAGTAATTAAAAATAAAAATAAACTTCAATAGTACAACATTAACTTTAAGTCACAACCTGAATATTTACTTATAGATGGGCAGATTTATGTTATGTAACTTAACTTATTCTGAAATATTTAACACTGAATATCTGTAAGGCATTATTATGGTTTATCTTTATTTTATTATACAATGATGTTAACTTTTTAATGGCAATACTTATTGGTAAGCTTAGGTTAAAATTGTGTAAGATTTTTTAGTTTCAATATATGTTTGCATAATTACTTGCATGCTTATACGCACTTTTAATTTAGACAAATAATTAAAATTAGTTCATTTGAATTAAACTGAAATGTCAATTATATTATACTGATATAATGATTAATACTTATATATGCATAAATTTGCCTAAACTAAATTTGGAAGACTGGAAGTTATTGTTGAAGTTTGACATGTGCCTGTACTTTCCATTTTATGATGCTAATGCCTACAATTTCAACCATCAGTAAAATGTAAAAAGGTCAGATAAGGAAGACCTTCTCGGACCTGTACAAATAATTATAATTGACCACTTAGTTGGCCTTCAGTAAAAAGCCTGGTTTAACTCATTAATTCTTAGGGAACTTACTTGACAGGTTGTAGATCTCTTCATAGTTATTCAAGATATTTCTTACACTGGCACAATATTAAAATGGTTATTAGTTAAATTAACTCTCATATCTCAGAAAAATACATATTCAAGCTTATTTTGATACACGATTTCTGGCTTTATTTATTTGTTAATGGGACTTTTTTTACATAGAGACGAGGAAGGGACTTTAAAAAACTGAAATGTGGCAAGCAATGCTGGATTATTTCAGCTAAGTGCTGAATGGACATTCTGAGAAAATAAATGTGCAAAAATACAGTCATTATAGGAAAATAACTCAAGATGCATTGTTGTTCTTACTGTAATGACAGCAACAAAAGATATAGCAGTCTATGATTTGCCAATAGCATCAAGAAAAGAAAAGGACAATTTTTACATTTTTATGGACTTACATCACAAAATCTACAACAATTTTAAAAGACAAGTCAGATAAAGTACATGAAGCAGTTTTATGGATAAACATTTATGTTGCAAAGTTCACTTATAGGAAGCTTTTTCTTTATTTTGCTTTGTTTTATATTCAGTGCTGAGGTATCTGTGTGAAGGTACTTATTACTCAGAATTAATCTTCCATTTCCTAAAGAAAACATTTACATTTTAAATTTACTTTAAAGCACTGTTAAAATTGCAAGAAAAAATTTTAAAAAACAAGAAAAGATAAGTTTTATGAAGTTCACTGCTATTGAATTTTTTTGTGATTATTCATGTGATTTTACTTTTTTAAGTGAAATAAACATTATGTCCTAGTTATCAGTAAAAAGTCAATACTTAGCAGTACTAGAGATTGAATCCAGGGTCTCACCCATGCTTTACAAGCAAAGGACCATGAAGCCACACCCCCATCCATCTTTTTATTTTTTATCTTTTTTTTTTCTTTCTTTCTTTCTTTCTTTTTTCTTTCTTTTTTTTTGGTTTTTTTTTTTTTTGTGGTACTGGGGGTTGAACCCAGGGACTCACACTTGCATGCTCTGGCAGGTGCTAGACCACTGAGCTGTACACCCAGCCCATTTTATTAGTTTAGTTTAGTTTAGTTTAGTTTAGTTTTTGAGACAGGGTCTCACTAAATTACACAGACTGCCTCTGGTCTCAAACTTGCCATCCTCCTGCCTCTGCCCCCTAAACTGCAGGGATTACAGGTGTGCACCACCACTCCTGGCTCTTTACTTTTTACCTTAAGATAGTGTGTCTCACTAAATTACTCATGTTGCCTCTGTCTTGGAAACTGCAATCCTCTTACTTCAGCCCCATAAGTCACTGGGATTACAGGCATGCACCATGGTGGCTGGCTTTGTATAGGAATACTTTAAAATGTGTTACAAGAAATAAACATGACTTTTCTGATTCTGTATGCAGAAGTGCACTGCATAAACTGGTAGTCATGGTTTAAAGGTATGGACACCTAAACATAAATGAATAAACTAAATTTCACTAAAATTCATTGTTCAACCACACTATCTACTTACTAGGTACAGGTGGTTATGTAGCACTATTTCAAGTGCTACGTATTAGATAAAGGATACAGAAATTTTCCATCTAGACAGATGTAGAAAGTGATTTTGAAAAATGTACTTAAGAAATCTTTTGTGAGGTATCATCACATGTGCTTATAATTCCAATGACTTGGGAGGCTGAGGCAGGAGGATCATGAGATAGAGGCAGCCTGTTCAACATAGTGAGACCCTGACTCAATATGAAAAAACAAAACTTGGGCTGAGAGTGCAGCTCAATGGTAGGAACAGTTGCCTAGGATGCATGAGGCCCTATATTTAACTTGCCAGTACTGGGGGAAGAAAAATAATTATATTCTTGAAAGTCTCATATCTTTTTTTCATTTTATATATATTCAGTTTTCTCCCTATCACTCATAGTAGTTTGATAGGTTTATAATCTATGTGTTTTCTAGAGAAGAAAGTTTATATATATTGTACATGCATATATAATTGTTTTTCATTCTCAGTGACCATAATAATGCTATATGACCATCTTCAGTAAGTAGTATATATGTTTTATCCTTCATTCTTTAAAACTTTGTGAAATTTGTGAACCTGTTAATACTAATGGGCACCCCCTAACACATTGCTGGCACTAGGAGTTTTGTTCCCTTCCACATTCTATTAAAATGTCAATAAAGAGATACTAAAAAGAAGAGAGAGGTGGAGGGAGAGAGAAAGAGAAAGGAGAGAGAGAGAGAAAGAGAGAGAGAGAGAGAGAGAGAGAGAGAGAGAGAGAGACTGACTCAGAACCACAAGAATGGACAGAACAAGAGACAACAGCAGTAAGAATTTTTGGTGTCTGACCAGTGTTGTTAGGTGCCATAGAGTCAGGTCTGCCTAAGAGTTACCCATGTGCAACAGAATGAAACACTACCTGACATTTTACCATGCTTGGAACTATTGTTAGTGCTTCTCTGCTGTTCATAGGGTTTTTAATGTCTCATTGTTGTGAGAGTGAGCTGCCAGATCCTTCTCCCAAGCCTACAGCAGCTGGTATTTCCAGGTGGTCTCTCCCATTCATGTACTAACCAGGACTGATCCTGCTTAGTTTTCCAGATCTGAAGAGATTGGATACCAGGGTGGTATAGATACCTGCCCAGGAGATAAATGAAATAAACCTGATACAACCTATAAAACATTAATGAGAAAACTGGGGAAAAACATAAATTTCATCAAAGAATCTTCAAAAATGTCAAGGTAAAACAATACCGGTTACTTCTGGCAATGTGATCAATGGCAAGACAGAAAAAAAAAAGAAAGAAAGAAAAAAGGAAACAAAGTTATGTAGCAGAGCGTGGTGGTGCACGAATGTAATTCCTTGTAATGCAGCAATTTGGGAGGCAGAGGCAGGAGGATCTTGAGTTCAAGACCACAGGTAACCTTAGTAGCTTAGCAAGAACAAGACTCAAAATAAAAAAATAAAAAATGGACTTTGGGTCAGCCCTGGGTTTAATCTCCAAGTATAAATATATATATATATATATATATATGTATATATATATATATATATACATATATATATATATATATATATATACATATATATATATATATATGTAAGAGCTTTTTGAGAAGTAGTTAGATCCCCAAATTCCATCTGAACTCAATCCCATTGAGTAGACTCGCTTTATCACCCAATCTGCTTGCCCTAACAGAGGCATGAGTTTTATTCTGCAGATAATAGCCATTCTTCCTTTGCAAAGGAAAACTAGAAGAATTTCCCAGAAGTAAGTTAAAAACAAATGCTATCTTTACGTTTTTTGTTTGTTTATTTTACATCCCTGCACTTGAACCCAGAGTCTCAACCTTGTGCTTTTCCAAACACTCTACAACCCAGCCACATGCCTAGCTCACTTTTTAGTTTTTATTTTGAATCAGGGTCTTGGTAAATTACACAGGCTGTCTCTGGCCTCAAACTCACTAACCTTCTGTCTCTGCCTCCCAAGTTGCTGAGATTACAGGCATGCACCACTACAATGGGCTCCTAATGAGCTTTTTTGTTTTATTCTATTAGCTAAGGAATATCATATGTTATAAATAATTTTTTCACAGAGGCCCTGGGTTCAACTCCCAAGTACTGAAAACAAAAAAAAAAAAAAAAAAAAAAAAAAAAAAAAAAAAAAAAAAAAAAAAAAAAAAAAAAAAAAAAAAAAAAAAAGAAAAACTCATTATGCACTACTATGAAATAATCCTAAAAAATATTATCACATATAAAAAGGCATTAAAATAAAGTCTACTCTTGTTACTGGAAAAGTAGGGAAAATAAAGAAACACACACACACACACATGCACAAGTGTGTGTGTCACGAAAGAAACACAAAAAAATTCACAATAAAATTGCTTGTAGAGATTTAACCTGGGACTTTGTAAGAGCTTGAGACCTTTTGAATTAATTATATAAATGAAAGGCCTATTCAAAACTAAAATGCATAATTTAAAATGTATTAAAATGATATAAATAGACACAGATACAAACTAGAACAAAGTAAAAGTAAAACTTCAGTCTATTTATCAATAACTTGTCTTTTTTAAGTTTTATTAATTCAACTTTCCCACACATGGGATAGTGAATTGTTTAGTTCTATAGTTTGGATCTGGAATGTCTCCTGAGGTCCATATTTTAAGAATTTGGGCATGAGTGTGTAGTCCTTTAGGGAGGTGGTGGAATCTATAGGAGATGAGGCCAAGTGGATGGTAGATAGATAAGTGGGAGTGTGTCCTTGAAAGGATATTAGGAGACTGGTCTCTTTTTCTCTCTCTTTGATTTCTGGCCATCATAAGGTGGGCAGGCCTTCTCCAACATGCACTCCCACCATGGTGCATTGGACAGTTATAAGCAAAAAGCAAGAAGCCCAGTGGCCACAGACTGAATCTTCTGAAACAACATCCCAAAATCAACCCTTCCTTCTTTTTTGGTTGATTATGTCAGATGTTTTGTCATAGTAATAAAAAACTAACACATTTTACATGACATTCAGAGTGAAATATCTCAATGACTAAGATACAAAATGAGAGTGACAATTATATTTTTAATGTTAAAATAATTAACAGCCTCATAAATTTCTTTATTTTGATATATTTACTGTCAGCCCACTCCTGAAACAATCCACCATTGAAAATTCTACCAATAGCAGAGAGTCACTGACAATAGTGCCAGGCATGGCACAGTGTCAAAGAGTGTTTCTTCTGTTGTACATACAGTCTTGTGAGTTCAACCCCACTCGACAGTGCCTAACAACAACAGTGGTTATAAATGTATTTTTCTTCATTTGTTACTAGAAGAAAAAGTTATTGGAGAAGGGTGATTTTAATATAAGTGATTTTATCTAAACCCCATCATTTTTGTTAACTGTGGGATATCAGACAGTGTTCTCTGAGCTGCACAAGAGAGATGCAAGCACTTGTTCTTCAGGTAAATGTTGAGTTCCTTGAATACTACATCTTTCTATAATCAGTAATTATTAGTATTAATTTATAAATCAGATTGATGTCAAAATTGCCATGTCTTATTGGAAAAACTGCCAAGTACTGTCACCTGGCTCAAGCCACACATCTGATTAGTGGTAGAGATTAGATTTGCATTAAAATGTTAAGTGGTAATAAAAGAACTTGTTTCACAGAGTCATGTCACTGTCTTAATTTCCATTTAGGCATTATGTAGAAGATAATTTGATTTAGCTCTCTCAATGTTGAAGATGAATACTGTAAGACTTATACACTGTCCTCACATTCTTTTCCATTCTTTCCTAATTTCTTTTTTTGCTCCTTAGCATTTCTATAGTACAACAAAGCATTCACTGAATATTTTTTGGGTGAAATTCTTAAGACATAAAAGAACTATGCAAAAAGAAGCCTAGAGAATAGGTGAAGGAGAGATGTTTGAATTTATTCATGGTGTTGTGAAATAAAAAAAGATGGAGATAAATGGAAACATTTGGAAAATATACCATGACAAAACAGACCGATTGACAAGGGGCTAGAGATGCTAAAACGTTAGAGAAAATTCAAAGTCTTCGTTGATGGAAGAGCTTCACATTCATTGAAGAGTCAATATATTTTAGAGCTGATACATTTTTAAAAGACATGTAAATTTATCCATTTAATATTTAACTGCAATGATTCAAGTCTTTAAGGTATTTCCAGATAAAATGACAGCTGTGATATCTAGATGATGTAAATTTCTTGCTCTCTTCTTCAAATAAGGTGATTTAAAATTATATGTACATGTTGCATAGAAAAATATGAGAAAATATTTCATAGATAAAAGTAATTTTTTCTTAAAAACATCATTGTGTCTGTGTTTGGTGAAACAATGACTCCTAATCTAACTCTTAGAACTTGTGAATATATAATCTTGCTTATTAAAAGAGACTTTGTGGATGTGGTTCAAGGTACAGACCTTGGTATGGGGAGTGTTATGTTCTGAATATGAAATGTGTGTATGTGAAAAATTGGTCCTCAGATGGTTGTGCTATTTTGGGAGTACGTAGAGAATGGTGGCAGGTGGCCCTACTGGAAGAGGTAGGTCATTGGGGGCAGGTCCTAAAGGATCTCCATCCCTAGCTGAGTCCTGTCACACTCTCTGTTTCCTGGACCACCATAATGAAGGTGTGCTGCTCTGCCATGCCTTCCCCACTAGCATGAATTTGATCCTCTCTAATTATTAACTGAAATAAACTCTTCCTCCTTTAAGCTGTTTCTGTAGGGTATTCAGTCACAACAATGAAAAAATCTGATACAGAGACATTACCCCAGGCTAACATTTAAAACAACTAAAGGGACATTATCTTCATGATTAACTTCATATTTATGAGAAAGAAGTCCCCAAATAGCCACTTTGATATGACACAGTATAATAAGCTAAAAATATTGGGAGTGACTTAGTTTGCCAGCATCTAAATTTTATAAAAGTTTTAATAAGATAGATATAGAAATGATGTATTAATATGATCTTAATGACATATTCTTAGATGTGTTGGAAGGCAAAGAGATGATGTCTAAGAAAATATTTAGGCTAAAATATTTTTACGTGAAAAAATTTAAAATTAAAAATGGCTTTCAAGTAGCAGACCTCGATATAAGCTTACTAGCTACATCAGCGCCAGGAAAAAAAGTATTTACTATTGCCTGTCATGATGGTACACACCTGTTATCTCAGCACCTGAGGCAGGAGAATCATTAGTTAGAGGTCAGAGACAGCCTGAGCAACAAAGCAGGACCCTGTTTTTTTTTTTTTTGAAAAAGTGGCAAAATAGGCTGAGGGTTCAGTTTAGTGGTAGAGTGCTTGACTAGCAGGCATGAAACACTGGGTTCAAACCCCTAGTACTGAAAAAACAAAGATCATTTAATGTTTTGTTTTTCACATAAAAATATTATAGATCAATGAGAATAATCTATAGAAATGATCTATTTTAAGCCAGTGTGGTTGTGCATGCCTGTAATCACAGCGACTTGGGAGGCAGAAGGAGGAAGATCACAGGTTGGAGACCACAGAAAATCCGCATAATTTAGCAAGACACTGTCTCAACAAGTAAAAAAACAAAATTGAGTGGGGATGCAGATCAATGGTATAGCAGTTGCAAAGCATCCAAGCACAAGGCCCTGGATTCAACACCCAGTACCGCAATAAATAAATAAATAAATAAATAAATAAATAAATAAATAAATAAAATAAAATAAAAAAGAAAAGAAAAGAAAGAAATGTTCTATTTTTCCAAGTATGTAAACCATAAAATGCAGTTTTAATAAATATTACTGATAAATAAGAAATAATGCCTGGGTACAGTTGTGCACACTTGTAACTCCAGCTATTCAGGAGGCTGAGTCAAGAGAATCACAAGTCAAGGACCAGCCTAGACTACATAGCAAGTTCAAGGCCAGACCTTGAATTTTGCTGAGACCTTGTGTCAAAAATGAATAAATAAATAATATACTGATAAAATATGGAAAATTACATTTTGTACAGAAATATTATCATTAATCTATGACCTAGAAACTGAATAAAATGGAACCAGTGCTATTTTACAGTGTTTTCATTGTTAGTGATAGATGCCTTGGAGTTGGGCACAACTCATAGTGATCTTCATAGAGTTTTCAATAGCTGATTGTTTCAGGATTACTTCTGGGGTGGACTGGCCACATCTTTCTTTTATTTTTGTCGTGCTGGGGATCAAACCCACCTCCTCATAGAGTGCAGAGCAACACTGTAGCAACTGAGCTAACCTCAGTCCAGTGTTCCTATAGTCAGTAAAAAATGTTTTCTTGCTTAAAGGTAAATAGTGACATTATTTGAGAAAATAATTTTCTTTGAAAATAAATGTATATCAGCCAGGTGCAGTAGCACACACAGGTAATCACAGTGACTCCGGAGGATCACAAATGTGAGGCCATAGACAGCCTGGGTAACTTAGGCAGATCCCATCTCAAACCAAAAAGTAAAAATTGCGCTGGGGATGCAGCTCAGTGGTAAACTGATTATAAAGAATGTGTGAGGCCCTGGGCTCACAACTCCAAGTACCAAAAAAAAAAAAAAAAAGTGATCAATTTCAATTTATTAAACTATTACTATTCTTTTTATTCTTGAATAGGACCTACATTGGACTATATATTTTCTGGTTGTCCTAATTCTCTATTATGAAATACACAGCTTTGCTACTCTGTACTAATGGGGAAAGGTCTGCTCCAGATGACTTCAGATATTCGGGTTATGCTTTGGTATTCATGCTAACAGCATTTGAGATCTTTTAGCTATCACAAAGAGAGAATGGTTAACCCATACCTCATTTTATGTGAGAACTTTGCGATAAAGTATTTCAGCTAAATGTTAGACAATGTTAAATAGTTAGAGATTTGGGCTGTTTTTGGAGTTTTTGTTTATTTTATTTTGACCAGAATTTCAGCTAATGTTTTAGGAAGGTCTATCATATAGAGACCTGTACAGTCATTGATGTATCTGAACTTGTGGTTGGGACAAATGGAATAGATTGAATCCTGTTCTGAGAACTATCTGTTGAGTTCCTTTGCCCACTTATGTATTGGGTTATTTGATTTCTTGGGAGTTGCTTTCTTGAGTTCTTTGTAAATTCTGAAAATTAGTCTTCTGTGTGATGTGTAGGATATGAAGATTATCTTCCATTCATTGGGGGCTTCCTTGACTCTGTTGATGGTTTCCTTTGCTGTACCAAAGGTTTTTAATTTCATGTAGTCCCATTTATCTATTCTTGTTGCAATTTTCTGAGCATTTGGAGGCTTATTAGGGAAATGTTTTCCTATGCCTACATATTCGAGCATAATTCCTATTTTAAATCCTAGTAATTTACAAATTTCTGGTTTTATGTTGAGTTCTTTTATCCATTCTAAGTTAACACTCATGCATATGGAGAGGTGTGGGTCTGCTTTCATTTTTCTGCAAGCAGATATGCAAGTTTCCCAGCACCATTTACTGAAAAGGCTATCCTTTCTTCAATTTGCCTGCTTTGCTCCTTTGTTGGAAATCAGGTGGCTATAGATTTGTTAGTTATCTCTGGGTCCTCTATTCATCCCACTGGTCTTCAGGCATATTTTTGTGCCATTAGGGAAATGCAAATCAAAACCATTCTGAGATTCCACCTCCAGTAAGAATGGCCAATAAAGATTCCTCCAGTAAGAATGGCCAATAAAACAAATAACAACAAATGTAGGCGAGGTTGTGGAGCAAAGGGAACGCTCTTACACTGCTGGTGGGGCTATAAACTGGTTCAAACACTTTCGAAATCAATATGGAGGTACCTCAGAAAACTCAAAAATAGATCTGCCATATAATACAGTGATATCACTAGTAATAATATGCCCAAACGGAGACATGTGCATCTACATATTCAATGCAGTACTTTTCATAATAGCAAGGATATGGAACCAACCAAAGTACCCATCAACAGAAGAATGTATAAAAATAATATGGTATAAGACAGGCACAGTGCCGGATGCCTGTAATCCCAGCAGCTCCGGAGGCAGAGGCAGGAGGATCACAAGTGCAAGGCCAGAAGCAGTCTGCGTAACTTAGCAAGACCCTGTCTCAAAAAGTAAAAAAGTGAGCTGAGGGTGCAACTCAGTGGTCTAGTTCTTGCAGAGCATGCAAGCACGAGGCCCTGGGTTCAAACCCCAGTACCACCAAAAAAAAAGATACACACACACACACACATATACATACATACATATATATATGTGTGTATATATATATATATACACACACATATATATACATATACATATATATACATATATATACATATATACATATGTACATATATATATACATATACATATATATACATATATATACATATACATATATATATATATATATATGGTACATGTACACAATGGAATGCTACTGTGCAATTAAAAAAATGAAATGATGTCATTTCCAGCAAAATGCATGGAATTGCAGAACATCATCTTAAGTGAATGAACATAATCCAAAAAAGAGAAATACCATATGTTCTCACTTATAAAAGGGAGCTGAATCAAACTTAAAAGAAGGAAAGAAAATCCTATACATGAATTGAAACATAATAAAAAGCTCAATTAATCTTAGCTAGAGAAGACAGGTGGGACAGGTTGGTCAATCAGGAGGGATGAAGGGGGAGAGGTCAACCTCAATGTAAATAACACAACTTTATTAGTATGGTGGAAAAAATAATAGCAATAATACCAAAGTCTGGCAATAACAAAAGCAGACTAGATCACTCATCTAATACTGCTGAGAATGTAAAAAGGTAGATCACTACAAAAAATACTTAGATTTAAATCAAAATTGAGATGGACATATATAGATAAATATTCTTACAAAAAGAAATGCAAGCAGCCGGGCGTGGTGGCGCAGGCCTGTAATCCCAGCGGCTTGGGAGGCGGAGGTGGGAGGATCACAAGTTCAAGACCAGAGGCAGTCTGCGTAATTTAGTGAGACCCTGTCTCAAAAAATAAAAAAATTGGGCTGAGGTGCAGCTCAGTGGTCCAGCACTTGCAGAGCATGCAGGTGCGAGGCCCTGGGTTCAACCCCCAGTACCACAAAAAAAAAAAAAAAAAAAAAAAAAAAAAAAAAAAAAAAAAAAAAAAAAAAAAAAAAAAAAAGAAATGCAAGTATAAAGGAGATCATTGGTGAGGCGGTAAGGATGGGGAGGAGGTTCATGTGAACTAAGTACAATGAAATGCATATATGGAGATGTCACAATGAAACCCATGTCATAATGAAACCCATTAAGTTATACATTAAAATTTTCAAATAAAAAATAAAAGAAAAAAGCATCCTGAGTTCTCCTGGAAATTTCGACCAAGAGTTTCATTGTTAATCTATTTAAAATATAATCAGCAATTTTTATGTCTTTAAAGTTGATCACTTCTCATCAATTTTAGATATTGGTATCCCATACTAGAATTAAATTCCCAAATCATTTTTATGGTAAGGCTTGAAGTTTTTCCATGATTAGAGGCTTTCCTCTAGTGTTTACGGTGGATAACAAAGAATACTGAGGGAAGGGATAGAGCTTTACTAAGAAAAATTGTTCTAACTCTGTTTAAAATGGAACTATGGTGCAAAAAAGGAATATTGTTGTTGTGAGGTGCCAAGGGGTTATTAGACCAAGAAAACATTGCCATTACATATACATATACATTTGCAAATTTGCTGATTGTAAAACTGAATGTATTTTGTGAGCCCCTTTGGGATGCAGCCATATAATTAGGTCTAAAGGGTTGTAGACCTAATTATATGGCTGCATCCCAAATGGTAGAGAACTGCGCTGCAGTCTCTGAGGTCCCGAGTTCAATTCCCAGCACCGCAAAAATGGGAGAAGGGCCTGGCAATCCACTCCCAAGGCAATCCCGAAACAGTCAGCCATTGAAAACCCTATGAGGGTCGCTATGAGTCGGATACTGACTCGACGGCACCTAACAACAACAACAACAAAGGGTTGTAGAATAGTGTGGATTAAGGAATTTATAGAGGATATTGAAGATTTTTCTGGGAAGATGCAAAACAGCATAAGAGTTATGCTTTTGAATGGTGGTGCTGGAGATGAATATTGAACATACTATGGACTGCCAAAGAATCAACAGATCTGTCCTAGAAGAAGTACAACCAGAGTGCTCCTTGGAAGTAAGGATAACTAGACTGCATCTTACTCATTTTGGAATGTAGTCAAGAGGGACCAATCCCTGGAGAATGACATGTTTGGGAGAGTGGCAGATCAACAGAATAATAATTTAAAAAAAAAAAAAGGAAACCCTCCACTAGATGGATTGACACTGTATCTGCAACAATGGGCTTAAACATAAATGAGATCATTTGCCTGGCACAGAATCAGGGAGTGTTTCATTCTGCTGTACATAGGGTTGCTATGTATGAGAACCAACTCAATGGCAATGAAAAACAATAATCAAAGTAGGAATTAGACACAATCCAAGGCAAAATGTAATCCCATGTGTTATGTTTCCTCCGTGGTGTTTTCCTTCCACATAGAAAAAACACCTTACTATTGACTTTAAGACTGTCACTCTGGCGATTTCTCCAAAGTGGTAAATATCTTCTTATTTCAGAACTCCTACACTTTACCACCAAAGAAAACTTTTATCTTTTGGGCCCTATTTCCTTTAGGCCATCCCATGATTGCTGAGTTGGTGGTCCATTAATTTGACAAATGAATATGTCACAATGCTAACTAAATTTATTTAAGCTCCTAGGCATCTAAACCAAGTTTATAACAAATCTTATGGGGATTATAAAGAGGATATGTGAGTCTAATTTTCCAATGACTAAACCAAGTGGATTTGTATCCATTTATTTCTTCTCTCTTACATTAAGTAAAGGAAGTTCCTGGAGGGATTGCTTCTCATTATTGTGTATTTTAAAAGGGGAAAAATATAACATTGTGGCCTTGCTCAAAAGTGTTCAATTTTAAATGTAGAGTTTCCTATATGTTTGTCATTTTATACTGGTCTTTCTTTCCATTAATGATTACATACGGTGAAGTCTTTATAATTAGGAACAATAATTGAACATTCAAATAATTTTACCCTACTTATAATGAAATGTTGTTGTTGTTGTTAGGTGCCATCGAGTCGGTATCCGACTCATAGTGACCCTCATAGGGTTTTCAATGGCTGACTTTTTTGGGATTGCCTTGGGAGTGGGTTGCCAGGCCCTTCTCCCACTTTTGTGGTGCTGGGAATTGAACTCGGGTCCTCAGAGACTGCAGCGCAGCGCTCTACCCACTGAGCTAAATCCCAGCCCCTATAATGAAGTAGCCATTTATAATTTAAGTAGTTATTTTTATAAATGTGGGTATGTTTATGTTAAAATATTATGAGAAAATAATCGTATCCTTAAAATTCTAGTATGGAATAAACTGTAAAGTTAACATGTATCACACTGGGCATGGTGGTGCAGGCCTGTAATCCCAGCAGTGTGGGAGGTGGAGGCAGAAGGATCTCAAGTTGGAGACCAGAGGCAGTCTACATAACTTAGCAAGACCCTGTCTCAAAAAGGGGATGCAGCTCAGTGTTCCAGCACTTGCAGAGCATGCAATTGTGAGGCCCTGGGTTCAACTCCCAGTACTGCAAAAAAAAAAAAAAAAAAAAAAAAAAAAAAAAAAAAAAAAAAAAAAAAAAAAAAAAAAAAAAAAAAAAAAAAAAAAAAAAAAAAAAAAAAAAAAAAAAAAAAAAAAAAAAAATTAGCATGTATCTACAAATTCCAGTATATTATCTTTTATTAGTAGCCTCAAGGGACCATAATGAAGGCAGATTTAATAAAAATAGATCATCAACATTACCATAATGAATGCAATAATAATCTCTGAATTAAATTATGAATTCATATTACTTAACTTACTGATTAGATAGAAATATCTATAGACATTTGTGTAAAGCCTTTGGAAAGAAATCAAATTTTATCAAATTACCCAGAATAGTACATCTCAGTTGACTAGAACCCTTACTCCAAGCTTTCTTATTTGTGTGAGATATATCTGTCATATTCAGTTTATATGAAGACATATAAATGCCTAAGGCAGAACTTTGCTGTAAATGAGAAAGAGGTAAGCATGCTTTTTTCTTTTCCCTTTATATTATCTCTATTGAAAACTAGAGTAGCAGTAAAAACAGCTCTACATCCAAAATTGTAATTTGATGGCTAATATGAAAAATCAAAACATAATTAATATTTTGAGCTTATAATTTTATGCAATTACTTCATTATTCTCTGAAATTCTTTGTAACACCTTAACCACATGTAAATTTATTTCTAAAGAGAGGAATCAATAAATCAAAGGATATGGTGAAAATTACAAGGAAAAAATGCCTACAATTTTATGAAAGAGTGGCTGAAAAAATTGTCTCAAGTTGTACTAATGTAAATTCAGTTAATTTACTATTTCATAAGGCATTTTTGGTTGACAATAAATAGATGAAGTGTCTTGGTTTAAACACAAGCATGTTTATTTTGCATTTGTTTGATGTAGCACGACCTCAGTATAATTGAATTTTAAAATTGCAGATCTTTTAAATACTTATAGTTGGTAACCTCATTCTTTTTATGAAATGCAATAGTATAGACCTTACTGAAATATCATCACTGGACTATGTCAATGGATTATTTGTCTTGGAGAAAGTGAACTTTCCTTTATTATAAGACTGAGTTGATCTGTAGTAGTTTTCCTCAGTTTTTTTTTTTTTTCCTGTCAAGGTTATGCTTCCTAACCCATTAGAGAGAGGAACATTGGGAATATCTCCATGATTTTCTAAAATGACAAATAATGTTTTCACACAATCCGCAGGAGCAGTCTGGCTTAGAGGTTTTGCCCTGACTTTAAGCTATACTACAGGGCAGTGGTTGCAAAAATAGCTTGGTACTGGCATAAAAATAGGCCTGAAGACATCTGGAACAGAATAGGAGACCCAGAAATATCTCAACACACTTACACACTTATACCCACCTGATTTTTGACAAAGGAGCAAAGCAAGTAAACTGGAAAAAGGACAGCATTTTCAACAAATGGTGCTGGGAAACATGGTCATCCACATACAGAAAAATGAAAGCTGACCAACATCTCTCAATATGCACAAGAGTTAACTGAAAATGGATAAAAAATCTCAACATAAAACCAGAAACTTTAAAACTTATAGAAGGCAAGATAGACAATACACTCCATCATATAGATATTGGAAAGTATTTCCTTAAAAGGACTCCAATTGCTCAAGAAATTGCAACAAGAATAGATAAATGGGATTACATGAAATTAAAAAGCTCTGCACAGCAAAAGAAACAA
>VMDO01011081.1:0-43600 GCA_007922755.1 Pedetes capensis | reverse complement strand
TGAGTAGATGGTTTGCAAATGAAGAGGTCCATAAAGCCATGGAACACATGAAAAATGCTCAGTATCCCTAGCCATTAGGGAAATGCAAATTAAAACAACTCTGAGATTTTACCTTACACTAGTAAGAATGGCCAAGATCTATAAAATAAATAACAACGAGTGCTGGCGAGGTTGCCGTGAAAAAGGAGCACTCTTACATTGTTTGTGGGGCTGTGGAAATCAATATGGAGGTATCTTTAAAAACTGAAAATAGATCAACCATATGACCCAGCTATAACACTACTGGGAATTTACCCAAAGGGAGATGGGTCATCATGCTACCGAGGCACCTGCATGTCCATGTTCAATGCTGCACTTCTCACAAAAGCAAGGATATGGAATCAATCAAAGTGCCTTTCAACAGAAGAATGGATAAAAAAACTATGGTACATATCCACAATGGAATAATACTCAGCAATCAAGAAAAATGAAATAAGGTCATTCACAGCAAAATGGATAGAATTAGAGAAAATTATTTTAAGTACATGAACACAAGCTCAGAAAGAGAAACACCACATGTTCTCACTCATATGTGGGAGATGAATCAAAATTATAAGAAGGAAAAATCCTATTCAAAGGTTGGATCAAAATAAAATTAAAAAAAGCTAAGAATGTTGTCAATATAAATGGTCTAGAACATGCATGCAATTGTTCTGACAAGATAAAAACAAAGATCACTACAGGAAAAGTTTCTATCATTTTAAACAGAACTGGAACCCAAGGACATATAGAAAAATATTACCAAGTAAATGATAGAGAAGACTTAGATGGGGACAGTGGCGGGGGGGAAGCACACAAGAGGGTAAAGGGGAACATATATGAATAATGTACATCAAATTGCATATATGGAAATGTCACAATGAAAAGCATGTCAGAATCAATCACATTAAGGTGTACACTAAAAATGTCCAATTAAAAAATGTCAAATAATGCACTGCTTTTAACAAATACATTGTCTTCAGCTAACAGACCCACTGGAGTCAATAGTACTTTAATTTATAAATATATTCAATTTTTAAGTTACTATAAAATGTGTCTCCCTGCTCAATAAAAAAAAGGAAATGTACTACCAATGGAATGCTTTCTACATTGCTATTCTACAATTGTCTTAAGAAGTAATTGTGTAAATGCATATATGAAATTGTCACAATGAAATGCATGTGAGAATGAAACACATTAAGTTGTACATTAAAAATTTCCAATTAAAAAAAGAAGTAATTGTGTTATGTTCTACTTATTATTAAAATAGAATAAATGTTTATAATGGGATGTCTGAATGATCCACCAGGAAAAGGTAGATTTGGTTTTGAAGTGTTGGAAGAAGTTCTAACAGAGAAAAATGTCATGAAAAAATAGTATCTTTTGATTTTAAGATTTTTCTTCTTGTTATTGAAATTCAATAATGGATTTATGATAATTTTCATTTTACATGATTAATTTCTCCAGTGAAAATATAACTTAAAATTATCCAAATTAATTTAAAAGATTTCTTAAACACCAATTGCTTTAAAAGGTAATCTCTGGAGAAAGGATTATGCCACTTTTACAACCAGATAAAAAAACATTCTACTGGGGATAGGAAACAAAAAGACCCTGAATAAGGGGGAAATAAAAGCTATAATCAGAACTTCTGTTGATTTATGAGAAATCCACAGACCTCAAACCGAGGATCCTAGAGCCTATCTAAGAGAACTAGTTAAGGAAATTGAGAGTCTCAGCTAAGCCAACAACTGTTTACTGATAAATCACAGCAAGAAACTACTAAAAGAGGGCAGGAATGAGAAGGAATATTGTCTTAGAATCATGAAAAAAAAAGCATAATGCTAAGAGTGGAAGGCATTGAGAATAATCTTTGAGCTACAAGCTCCTACTATAAAAATGGAAACCATGATGGAGCCTAAGTATGAGAGGTACTGAGAATAATCATCCCCAAAACAAATCAGTTGATGTATTTCATCCCCAAAACAAATCAGTTGATGTATTGCATAGACCAACTAAGGAATACAAACTGAAAACCTAACAGCAAGAAGACCTGCTCTTTTCCAGGCACAAAATTAATTATCTCAGTTTCTAATGTCCACAAGCTATCTTTTGACAAAGCAAACAACAAACAAATTGAGGACATAGAAAACATGAAGATGATACACGCAAGTGTTAAGAGCCAAAGAAATCAACAGAAACACACAAGAACAATGCAGATGGTGGTACTGTAATGAAGGATTAATTGTGGTAATATGTTAAATCATGAAAATGGTAAATAAGATGTCTAATCACATGAGTAATTTCAGCACAGAATTGAAAAACAAAAAAGATCTGAACATTTTCTATTTTTTTGAAAACTACAAACATTGAACCCTCACTTATCTGTCAGTTCGCTGTACTGTAGGGATTTGTGTGTTGACGTTATGACAAAAGCTAGGCCACAGGTATTCCAGATACCAATAGGGTCACCCACAGTGGCCAGGTTTTAGCTGAGTGTCCAGACTAAGACAGACTAGGGAAGAGGACATGGCTAAACCATTCAAGAAAAAGTAAAACATTGAAAACTTTATGAATAGAAGAGAAACACTGTCAAATATGTTGTTATTGTTGTTAGGTGCCATCGAGTCAGTATCAGACTCATAGTGACCCTCATAGGGTTTTCAATGGCAGATTGTTTCCGGATTGCCTTGGGAGTGGATTGCCAGGTCCTTCTCCCATTTTTCAGATGCTGGGAATTGAACTTGGGACCTCAGAGACTGTAGCACAGCGCTCTACTACTGAGCTAAATGCCAGCCACTGTGAAATATAGTGCTGAAAATGAGCCATTTAGATTGGAAGACACTCAAAAGACAACTGGAGAAGAGTTGCTTCCTCAAAGTAAAGTCTACCTGAATGATAAAAATGGAGTAAAGTCCCAAGGAACTCCATTTGCTGATATGACATGGCTTAAAATGAGAAGGAACAATTGTAAACATTCATTAGTAATTGGAACATGGAATGCACATAGTAAGAATCTAGGAAAATTAGAAATCCTCAAAGGGAAATGGACTACATAAACATCAATATTCTAGGCATCAGTGAGCCAAAATGGACTGGCCTGGTCCATTTCAAATAAAATAATCATATGGTCTACTGTGCCAGTAATGACAACTTTCAGAGAAATGGGGTTACATTTATTATAAAAAAAAGACATCTCAAGACCTGTCCTGAAGTACCATGCAGTCAGTGATAGAGTATTATCTATATGTTGACAAGGAAGGCCAGTTAATATGAATATTACTCATATTTATATTTATGCACCCGCCACTAGGGCCAGAAATGAAAATAGGGACAATTTTTACTAGTTTCTACACTCTAATGAAATATGTAAATCAGGATGCATTGATAATTACTTGTGACTGGCATTCAAAATTTGGAAAGAATAAAAGAGGCTCAGTAGTTGGAAAATAAGGCATTGGTGACAGAAATGATGCTGGAGATCATATGGTAGTCTTTTGTCAGACCAATGAACTTTCCATTATGAAAGCATTTTTTTCACCAGTATAAATCATGACTATACACATGGAATTCACCGGATGGAACATATAGGAGCAAAGATGACTAGACTTGTGGAAAGAGGTGATGGAAAACTAAATATCAAAAGTCAGACCAAGACCAGGTGCTGATTGTGGATTTGACCATCAACTGCTCATATACAGGTTCAAATTGAAACTGAAGAAAAATTAGAACAATTATACAAGATCCAAAGTACAACCTTGAGTATATCCTACTGAGTTCAGAGACTATGTCAAGAACATATTTGATGTAAGGAATACACAGAGTTATTATACCAAAAACAATTGGTGGATGACCAAATTTTCAAGAAGTTGCATATAATCAGGAACCAAAGATACTCAAAGAGGAAATGGAAAATGACTTGAAGGAACTGTTGAAAAACAAGGCTCTAGGAATTGATGGAATACCAATTGAGATGTTTCAACAAAGAGATGCAAAAATGGAGTTGTTCACTTGCTATGCCGAGAGATTTGGAAAACAGCTACCTGGTTAACTGCCTGGAAGAAATTCAAATTTGTGCCTATTCCCAGGAAAGAGGTTTTAATTGAAACCAATTATTATCAAACAATACCATTATATCTCATATAAGTAAAATTTTGCTAAATATCTTTAAAAAATGAATGCAATAATATATTGACAGGGAACTTCCAGAAATTCAAGACAGATACAGAAGAGGGCATAAAACCAGGGGCATCATTGCTGATGTCAAATGGATATTACCTAAAAGTAGAGAATACCAGAAAGGTCTCTATCTATGTTTTATCAACTATGCAAAGATATTTGACTGTGTGAGTCACAACAAATTATAGATAGCATTGTGAAGAATGGGAACACCACAGCACTTAATTGCACTCATAAGGAATCTGTACATCAATCAAGAGGCAATCATTTGAAGAGAACAAGAAAACACCTCCTAGTTTAAAGTCAAAAAAGGTGTGTGTCAGGGCTATATCCTTTCACCATACCTCTTAAATATCTATGCTAAGCAAGTAATCCAAAAAGCCGGACTCAATGAAAAAGAAATTGGCACCAGGATTGGAGGAAGACTCATTAATAAACTGTGTCATGCAGATGACAGAACTTGCTGAAACTGAAGAGGATCTGAAGCACTTACTGATGAAGATTAAAGAACACAGCCTTCAGTATGGATTGTGCTTTAACATTAAGAAAACAGAAGTCCTTATGATTGGGTCAGGAAGTAACTTCATGGTTGTTCATGATTTTGCTTTACTTGTGTCTACAGTCCACACTCATGGACTCAGCATTCAAGAAATCAAAAGACATATTGCATTGGGGAAAAACTGTGCCAAAAGATCTATTAAAAGTATTGAAAAGTAAAGACATCACATTGAAGACAAAGGTGCACCAGACTCATGCCATGGTATTTTCAATCACATTTTATGCTTGAGAAAGCTGGATATTGAGTGAGAGAGATAGAAAAATTGATGCTTTTGAATTATGGTGCTGGACATGAATACTGAATATGCCATGGACTGCCAAAACAACCAACGGATCTGTGCAAGCAGAGTTCTCCTTGGAAGTAAGGATGGTTAGACTGTGTCTTATGTATTTTGGACACTTCCTCAGGAGAGAATAATCTCTGGAGGACCTCATGTTTGGGAGAGCAGTAGGTCAAGACAAAAAAGGAAGCCCCTTAACTGCATGACTTGGCACAGTGTCTGTAACAATGAGCTTAAATATGAAAAATATTGTGTGCTTGGCACAGTATTGGGGAGTATTTTGTTCTGTTGTGCGTAGTGTCGATACAAGTTAGACCTGTCTCTACAGCATCTAAGAACAACAGAATATAACTGCAACGAGGGTCTTTGAAGCAGTAATTTTTAAAATGAGGTAGTTACAATGGGCTTTAGTCCAATGGGACAATTGCCCTTATAAGAAGATGGGGGCACAGACATACACAGTGAAGAGAGCATGGAAAGGCAGAAAGAATGTGATCTTCTACAAGCCAAGGACCCAGGCCTTCAAAGAAAACAACCTTCCAGACCATTGTCATGGATTCTAAAAATGGGTGCTATTAAGATGTCAGTTTTCCTTCAATAAATCCATAAATTCAACAAAATTTTGATTGACATCCCAGCAAGATTTTTGTACACATTGGCCAGCTCCTTTTAAAATTTATGCAAGAACTGAGAGAAATAAAATGTTGAAGATGAATATGAAGACCAGATTTGAAGACTGGTACTACCTGTTTTATAGACTCATTATGCCTGGTTAGTCCTTTAATGGGAGAATGCCAGGGAATATTGGGTGCTGTAAGCTTGGGAGAAGGACTCAGCAGCCCCCTCCTGAAAAAAATCAGTCATCAAATATCCTATGAATCGCAGAGAAACACTGACTTATTGCCAGGTAGGGCACAGTGTCCAGGAATATTTTGTTCTGTTGTACATAGGGTAATTATGATTTGGACTCTACTGGAGGGCACCTAGCAACAATTACAATAACCTCAATGGTCGAGTAGTAATAGTGTGTGGAATTTAGAAAGGGAGACCAAGATTATTGGAGCAAAAGAGACAATTCAAAAATTGACCCCAACATGGTAAATTGATTTTCATCGAGTATGCCAAAGTACCTACAAAAAAAAAGGACAGTCTTTTAAATAGATAGTGTTGGAAAAACTGAATTTCCATATGTAAAACATAAACCAAGATACATAATTCATTTTCTGTATGGAAGTAAGTTCAAAGAAATATATAGATATAAACATAAAAGTTAAATATTTTAAATTTTAATATAGGAAAAATAAGTGCAGGTTGGGCACATATTCTATTCTATTTTTTTTTTAACTTATTTTTTGGTATTGGACATCCAGCTTAGTGCCTGGGGCAGGCTGTGTATCAGTTTTACTGCTGTTGCATACCCCCAATCTTGGGCAGATATTTCTAATAAACTACAACAAAAGCCTACTTATGATATAATAAATCATTAATATTTCTCAAATTTATAAACAATACATCAAATTTATGGGTTTGTCTAAAACATATACATCAAAACTGAGAGCTTCTATCACTGAAAGACATTTCTTAGAGAATGAAAGCACAGATTCCATATTGATATATGATAAAAATATTTGCAAATCACATATTTGATAAAAAGATTTAGTTTTAGATTATATAAACTATTCTCAAAAATCTGTAACAAAAATACTACCAGCCCAAGGCCATGGTACACACCTATAATCTCAGATATTCTAGAAGCTGAGTCAAGAGGTTGGTGAGTTAAAGGCCAAAGGCAGCTTGTGCAATTTAGTGAGACTTTGTCTGAAAAAAAAAAATAAAGAGGTAGGCATACAGGTCTGTTGGGGGGAGAATTTGCCTAGCATGCACAAGATCCTGAGTTCAGTGGCCCCCTCTACCAGTTCAGAGGGGAAAAAAAGTATATAAACAAATTAACAAAAGACTTCAAAAGACGTTTCACTGGAGAAGATATGTTGTTGTTGTTGTTAGGTGCCGTCGA
This sequence comes from Pedetes capensis, assembly GCA_007922755.1. Taxonomy (NCBI): domain Eukaryota; kingdom Metazoa; phylum Chordata; class Mammalia; order Rodentia; family Pedetidae; genus Pedetes; species Pedetes capensis. The sequence goes on along the minus strand of VMDO01011081.1, from coordinate 36,550 downwards.
GTCGCTATCCGACTCATAGCGACCTTCATAGGGTTTTCAATGGCTGAGTGCTTCAGGATTTCCTTGGGAGTGGATTGCCAGGCCCTTCTCCCATTTTTGCGGTGCTGGGAATTGAACTCGGGACCTCAGAGACTGTAGCGCAGCGCTCTACCAACTGAGCTAAATCCCAGCCCCAGAGAAGATATGTAGAGGATTATTAAACAAATGGAAATATGTTAAAATTTACTAGCACTAGAGAATTGCAAATTTTTATCATGTTGAGTTACCAGTATACCTTTATTAAAAATGATTAAGATAGAAAAATAAAAAGGTTAATATATTACTTTCTGACAAGGATCCATAGCAACTGGAATTTTGAAATATTGCTGGTGGTAATGTACACCAAACAAGCACTTCCAAAATAATTTGATTATCTCTTATAAAGTTAAATATAAATTTATATGACACTGCAATCCACTTCTAGATATTTTCCCAATGAAAATAAAAACTTGAGTTCTTACAGAAACATATAGGAGATTATTTAAAGCAGTTTGATATGTAACAGCTTACATCTGTTGTTGTTGTTGTTAGGTGCCGTCGAGTCGGTATCCGACTCATAGCGACCCTCATAGGGTTTTCAATGGCTGAGAGCTTACATCTGGAAACAACATATTTTCGCTACTGAACAATGAAAATTGCTCATGAGCTCAATTGGTAGAGTGCTGCTCTGTATTCTCTGAGGCCCTTGGTTCCACCCCCAGTACCACAAAAACAGGAGAAGACTGGGCAATTCACTCCCAAAGTAATCCTGAAACAACTATCCATTGAAAACCCTGTGAGGGTTGCTATGAGTTTAATGTGACTAAAGTGCACCTAATAACAACAACAACAACCGAGGATTGGGAAAGGGCACTGTAGGTAAACCTGTACTATTGAATTGTGTACAAGAATAAAAAGAAGGAACTACCAGTGTGCTTGGCAATGTGGTTGAAAGTAAAGTGTACTCAACAGAGTTTAGAAAGCTACCTTTAAAGGCTATAGACCATGTGAAGTCATTGCTATGAAATGCGGGCAAAAGCAAAATTATTGAGACACAAAAGAGCTTAGTAGGTTGGGCATGGTGGCACACTATTGTAATCCCAACTGGGAAGTCCAAGGCCTGAGAATCACAGGTTCAAGGCCAGAGGAAGCCTTTGTAATTTAGCCAGACCCTTCTCAATTAAAAAAAAAAAAAAAAGGAACTGGGAGTACACTTCAGGGGGAGTGCCCTTGCAAAATATGAGGGAGGGTCTGGGTTCAGGCTTCCAGTAAAGCAAAAATAAGAAAAGAAAAAGAAAACTTCACAATAATGCCTAAGTAGTGTATAAAAGGATAGCCATGAGGACTTTAAAGTTCCCTTCAATCCCAACCATACTTCAGTTAAATTTACAGAATTTTTAACTATAGGCACTTTTCTTTCAGTATTCACTTTAGAAAAGTTTATAAAAATTATAAAATCATTCTGTGTTTCTTTAACATGTAAATCATCTCCTACACTTGTGGGTTTTCAACACAAGAATATGGGAACTCAAGGACATGGGAGCCAACTTTTGAAATGTAAAAGAAGAAAAGTTGTTGTTGTGGTTAGGTGCCATCCAGTCGGTATCCGACTCATAGCGACCCTCATAGGGTTTTCAATGGCTGACCTTCCCGGGGTTGCCTTGGGAGTGGATTGCCAGGTCTTTCTCCCATTTTTGTGGTGCTGGGAATTGAACTCAGGATCTCAGAGTCTGCAGCGCAGCGCTCTACCTACTGAGCTAAATCCCAGCCCTTGAAGAAAAGTTAGAGCCCTTAAATTTCAGTCCCTGTGGAAAAACAGGACACTACCTTTGATAAGCATCAATTGTTGTTGTTGTTGTTGTTGTTGTTGTTGTTGTTAGGTGCCATCAGTGTCTGACTCATAGGGACCCTACATAAAATAGGCCAAATGGTATTGTTTGTGCTTCTCTGCTATCCATAAGGTTTTCAATGGTGGATTATTTTGGGGGAGTGGGTTGCTAGGTCTTTCTCCCAAGCCTATGTCACCTGATATTCCCAGGCAGTCTCCCATCCAAGTACTAACCAGGCCCAGCCCCGCTTAGCTTCCTGTGTCTGACTGGATCAGAGGCCACAGTGGTACAGCTGCAGACAAGCATCAATTAGCCAACATAAGTGGCTTAATCATGTCGACTGAAGTCATGGACTAACTTCACTCCAAATGTCCAACAAGACTTTTCCATTGACTTGCCCCAGTACCCCAGCTCTACTGCAGTTCCAGTCCTCTGTTTCAGTGGAATTGTTTTCAATTTTCAGTTGTTGAAACAGTCTTGAACAAAGTCGTCTTTGCTTCTTTCACTCTGTCCAGTGCATTTTTTAGCAAAAGAAGGAAAAAATATTTTGAGGTGATGACACTACTGTTTATCTTGCTTATGATGATAACTAGAGATTTGTATCTATTTGTACAAACTTAGAGAACTGTACAATGAAAAGAGTGAAATCTACTGTATGGAAAGTGTGTTAGAATAAAAACAGCATTTGTACTTTTAACTACTATAAAATTTTATTTTTACATAATGGGCATGACTTCTATCTACTTTTTCCCTAGAAAATTGATTATGAATTAGTCAACATAAAGGCAGTAGAGAAAGAACAGGGTAAATGAAGAAGGGCCATGAAAGACATCTGGGAAAATGATGTTCAAATGGAGCCCAGATACTGAGTTGAAAAACCCAAGGGTTGAGAACAGAGGAGACTCTTCAAAATGTTTTTGAGGAACTTAAAGAAATACAATGTGACTAGATTTGAAGATGAAAAGTAGATCCTGAGTGTCCTATTTAAGTGTCCCTATTTAAGTGTCCAAAGAAAAGAATGTATGAAACATATTAATTGTTAGAGTTGAAAGACTATCAGGCATAAGTGTGAATAAGCAGGGAAAGAGTGTATTTAAAAATAGAATGTTACTCAAATTTGATTTTACTCAAACATAGTATCTTCTCTGTCTTAAATGAACCCTGTCTTAAGACATAGGAATAACTTGAGACCTAATCTATCAAACTGATAGCATATTTTCTTGGCCTACCTTTAGGGTAGGTTGAAAAAGAATGTCTCTTCATCTATTTAAATTACTGTAGCACAAATAAATAGCACAAATAAAAAGAAAACTGGATTCATAATAGCCATTGTAATTAGCATTTAACATAGCAGAGAAAAAATGTTAAATTAATATAGTTTCTAAAAAGCCTGGGGCAATCTGTTTTTGTGCTTTTCATAAAACTGATGGATGCAAACAACAGGGAACCTAAATGAAACCAGGAGTTTTTATGCATAGTCTTTCAGATCAACCATTTGAAATTAAACATAGCTTGCTTATGCTTTATAAGACTATTAAAGAGACAAAACAATGAGCTGCATTAAGAATGCCTAGGAGCAGAAAACGGCCCTACTTTAATAACTATACTACTACATAGGAGAGAGATGTTTTATTTTTATTCTACTTTAAGATCCACTTTTTTCACATTTAATGCTTCTGAAAGATGAAATATTTATAGTTATAAGAACATTTAGTGTCTTAGTGTTTTACTTTTATTATGCATAATTAATGATGGGGAGCCTTACATTTGATTAAGTTAGAATAGAAGAAATATAATATTTGTACCACGAACATTGCCAAAATCTGAACTTTCGTGATAAATGAAAATTCTTTGAACTTTGCCTTTGTTATGCTTACCGTCTTATGAGGGAACAATCCCATTAAGCAGCAATCTAAACATAACAATAATAAATTAAATATAGTTGTATTAAGTGCCTCCCATCAAACATGTATTGTCTACAGCATGCCAAGTTGCATTCTGGGTCCTAGGGAAAAATTATGAAAAGGACAAACCATATCTTCTTCCTATTGCAGCTATTAACTAACAAAAGAGAAAAATAACATGATGAGCTGTTTAAAAAAAAAAAAAACCATAAATCATAGTAATGACATATTATGAAGAACATAAAGTAGGATGAAGTGATAAAAAGAACCTATTGAAAATGTAAGTTTAAAAAGATAATTTTGATTTTTTATTTATTTTTACTTTTATAATTTGCAGTTATGGGGGCTGAACCCAATGCCTTACACATGCTGGACAAATGCTCTACCATTGAGTTACATCCCCAGCCCAGACTGGGTGTTGTGTAAAGGCTCTAATGTTGAGGTAAATTTTGACTGAAACTGATATAGTAGTAAAGAACTAATCACAGAAAATTGTAGAACAGAATGAAAACCTATAGCCAGTAGGCCAAACCCAATCTGGCTTTTTTTTTCTATAAATAGAGTTTTACTGAAACCTACCTTTGCTGATTGTAAATGGACTATTGCTCCTTTAATATTATCACTGGAATGATTATTAATTGTGACAGAGATCATATAGGACACAAACTGCAGACAGGCTACTATTTGACCTTTACAGGAAAATTTTGCTTATTCCTGGTCTACAACAGCAATGATCTACTTAATTATCTATGACAGAAATGTTTTCTATACTTTTCTGATTGTTCTTATTGTTAGATGCTGTCTAGTCAGGTATGACACATAGTGACTGTTCGTATAGCAGAGCAAAACACTGCCCAATTTTGTCCCAGGTACAGGATCTTATTTAAGTTTAAGCCCATTGTTGCAGACACTGTGTCAATCCATCTGGGGGAGTGTGTTCCTTCTTTTGCTGACCTGCCACTCTCCCAAACATGATGTTTTCTCTAGGGATTGGTCTCCCTAAATACATGTCTGAAATATGTAAGATGCAGTCTAGCCAACCTTGCTTCTAAGGAGCACTCTGGTTGCAATTTTCTAGGACAGATCTATTGGTTCTTTTGGCAGTCCATAGTATATTCAACAGTCATCTCCAGCACCATAATTTAAAAACATCAATTTTTCTGTCTGCCTTGTTCAATGACCAGCTTTCCCAACCTTATGATGCAACTGAAAACACCATGGCATGAGTCAAGCGCACCTTCGTTTTCAATGTGATATCTTTAGTTTTCAATACTCTAAAGAGATCTTTTGGCACAGCTTTTCCCAAAGCAATGTGTCTTTTGACTTCTTGACTGTTGTTTCCATGGGTGTTGATTATAGAGCCAAGCAAAGCAAAATCATGGACAACCTCAATCTTTTCTCCATTTATTATGAAGTAGCATTCTGACCCAGTTGTAAGAATTTTGTTTTATTCATGTTCAGTCACAATCCATACTAAAGGCTGTGATCTTTGGTATTCATCAGTAAATGTTTTAAATCCTCTTCACTTTCAACGAGCAGAGTTGCATCATCTGCATAAAGCAGGTTGTTAATGAGTCTTCCTCCAATCCTGATGCCGCATTCTTCCTCATAAAGTCCAGCTTCTTGGATTATTTGCTCAGCATATAAATTGAGATATGATGAAAGTATACAGCCCTGACACACACCTTTCTCAACTTTAAACCAGGCAGTGTTTCCTTGTCCTATTTGAACAACTGCCTTCTGGTTCATGTACAGATTTCTCATGAGTACAATTAGGTGCTCTGGTATTCCCATTTTTTCAAAGTGTTATCCATAATTTGCTATGATCCACACAGTCAAATGCCTTTGTGTAGTCTATAAAATATAGAAAGGCATCTTTCTGATATTCTTTGCTTTCTGCTAATACCCACCTGACATCAGCAATAACGTCTCTTGTTCCCTGCCCTCTTTTGAAACTGGCTTGATTTTCTGGCAATTCCCTGTCTATATACTGCTGCAATTGCTTTTGAATAATCTTTAGTAAAATTTTGCTTTTGTGTTATATTAATTATATTGTTCTATAGTTTCCACATTCAGTTGGATCCTCTTTTTTTGCGAGTAGGCACAAATATGGATCTCTTCCATTTATTTGGCCAGGTAGCTGATTTCCAAATCTTTCGGCATAAACATGTTAACACTTTCAGTGCTGAATCTGTTTGTTAAAACATCTCTATTGGTATTCCATCAATTCCCAAAGCCCTATGTTTTGCCCGTTCTTTCAAGGCAGCTTCCACTTCATCCTTCAATACCATTGGTTCCTCTTCATGTGCACCCTCTTGAAATGATTCATCATCTACCAATTCTTTTTTGTGTAATGACTCTGTGTATCCCTTCCATCTTCTTTTGATGTTTGCTGGGTTAGTTATTAATGGATATACACAGATAGCAATTGGATATTTAAAATGTGTCAAAGGTTACTAAGAACCTGAATTTTTAATTTTAACAAACTTTGCTTTTTAAAGCATTTTTAGGGTAACAGTAAAAGTTAATGGAAGATGAAGAGATTTTTCATATAGCTCTTGCCCCCACACATCATAGCCCCTCTTATATTAAACATCTCTGATAGTATTGTACATTCATTACAATTGAAGAAGTTACATTTACACATCATTATCAAAGTCCATAACTTACATTAGGGTTCACTCCTGATACTGAAGAGTCTTTGAGTTTATTTTTATTTACTTATTTATTTGTTTGCTTGTTTTATTTTTATTTGCTTGAGGTACTTGGCGGTTGGTTACAGGGCTTGGTATATACTTTGTAAGTGTTGCATCTGCAATTTTTTAAAAGTATTTTTATTTTGAGAGAGTCTTATTAAGTTATGCAGGCTGCCTCTGTCTTTGAGTCTGAGATTTTCCTACCTCACCCTCCTGAGTCACTGGGATTAAAGTTATGCACCACCATGTCTGTGAGTTTAAACAAATGTATAATGCCATGTGCCTAACATTATGTTATTATTGTTGTTGTTGTTGTTGTTGTTGTTGTTGTTGTTAGGTGCTGTCGAGTCAATGTCCGACTCATAACAACACTTTGTACAACAGATGAAACACTGTTGTGTTGCTCTGTTATTCATAGGGTTTTCAATGGCTGATTGTTTTTTCAGAGTGCGTTGCTGGGTCCTTCTCCCAGTCTAACATTATAGCACTGTTCTAAAAGCTTCTGTGCTCTGCCTACTCAGTCTTCCTTCCATCTATCCCATAACCCTGATAATCCCTGAACTTTTTTACTGTTTCCAAAGATATACATTTTCCAGGATGTCATAAAGTTCAATCAGGTAGATTGTTGCTTTTCCAGGTAGGCTTAGTTCATTCAGTACTCTTTAAGTTTCTTCCGTATCTTTTAAATGTCTTGATAGCTTATTTGTTTCTAGTGCAGATTAATGTTTCTTAACATGGATATACTTCCATGCTATAAACTTCTGTGTGTATGTTTTATGTAGATATGTGTTTTCAGCTTTGTAAGGTAAAAACTAAAATTTGTGATTGCTGAGTTATACAGTAAGAGTGTTTAATTTTGTAAGAAAGTACCTAACCCTATTGTAAAGTGGTACTTTTTTGCATTCCCACCAGCAATGAATTCTTGTTGCTCCAAATGCCTGCCAGAATTTTGTCTCATCATTGTTCTAGATTTTGGCCATTCTAATAGGTTTAGAGCAGTATCTCATTACTGTTTAATTTATATTAAATTACAACCCATCAAGTTTTCTTTCATGGATCATACCTTTGTTATTATATTTGAAAGGTTATTGATGAATGCAAGGTCATCCAGATTTTCTTTTCTTATTTTTAGGAGTTTTATATTAAGAACAACAACAATAATAGTTCAGCCTTTTTCATGTAGATCTGTGATCTGAGTTAGATTTTGTGAAATAGGAAAGGTTTGTGTACAGATTGATTTTTGTATATGAATATCTACTTGTTTAACTTTGACGAATTTAATTTCAAAGTTGAATAGCTTCATGTAGTTTAGTAGCTACCTTATTGCAAAGAACAAGACTAGAGTAAGTATTTTGGGGCACAGAAATCAAACAACAGGAATTTACTGGAATGGGCCTGCCAGATTCATAAAAGAGAAAGGATATTAAATAAGCAAGTGCACAGTGGTACAGAGATAAGCTCTGAAAGGTTAAGAGAGTGAATGAAATATACAATCTAGAGAACAATGTAAAGCATCTGAATTTTATTGTCAAAATGATAGTTTGTCACTGAAGCTTTATACAAGTGTTGTGGCATAATCTTTTCAATTAAAAAGTCCTTAGTGCTGCTGGATATTATAAAGGAATTTTGAAATTTTCTTTAAAAGATAAAAAATAAGAGCTTTTGTGACATTTGATTCAGATTATTCCTGAACTAAAAGTTTGTGAAATGGAAATATATAGATGAGTAGAAAGCAGAAAATAAAAAGTTGCCAAGAAAGTAAGCAAAGTGTGTCAGGATTGGCTAGGAGAAAAGAAGCATAGTGCATTTCAAAACTTTTGAAAGGATCAGTGTGGCTACACAATTTGTAAAGAGAGAGAATAACTACAAAGATGTAAAGGAGCCAGATCTTGAATAACCATGACAAGCATATTACTAAGGTACAGTTTATCTTAACAACAATGAAAAATCTTTTTTTTTTTTTTTGGTAAACAACTTTGGGGGGTTTTCTTCTAGGGCTGAAGAATGATACAAATATACCAGCATTAAAAAATAAAATAAAACAAATAAGTCACCACTTTCGTGTATGGTAGCCACTAACATATGAAACGTGACTGGTCTGAGATGTGTTGCTAGTGTAAAATACACACTTAAATTCAAAACCTAGTACTATCAAAAAATTATATAGTATTTCATTAATCATTTACAAACTAATAGCATGTTGAAGTAATAATGTTTCAGATAGATTAAGTGCAATAAAGTATTGATTTTGCTTCCAATGTTTAAAATGTTGCATCTAAAAAATTTAAAATTACAGAAGTTGTTCACATTGGAATATGTATTGTATTTTCATTGCACAGTGCTGATCTAAATCAATCACAACAATTATTCTGGGAGAAGGACCCGGCAACCCACTCCCAAAAATCAATCCACCATTGAAAACCCTATGAACAGTAGAGAAGCACTGACAGTAGTGTTTCACCTGTTGTACACAGGGTCGGTATGAGTTGGACACTGACTGGACCGCACCTAACAACAACAACAATTATTCTATGGTAAAGAAAGTAGTTTTGAGTAAATAGGAGATTTGAAAATTTGTCACTCATTTCAGAAATGTAATAATAGTTCTGATTTTTATTAGTGTGTCTGGGACAATTCTGCCATTCTCTAAGACTAGGAGGTAGTAGCCATTTTCAGACTGGATTTTTCTGAGTTAATGTATTTGCAAGAGTCAGAATTGATCAATGAGAAATAGTAATAATGATTTAAAAATAATTCAGTATGTTATACTCTTAAAATATTAATTTTCTTCATGCTGTGTGTGTGTGTGTATGTGTGTGTATTTCAATGCAGGTATTAGAGTTATTTCCAGGTGGTCTTATGGCAAAGGCATGTATTTCCTATTTCTAGTAACATATCAGTTTGATTTTTTCAGCTAGATTGTCCCTTCTCTGTTTTGCCAATTCAGGAATGAGGTACTTACTCTATGAGAGTGACCAAAATTATTTCCATCTTATTTTTTGCTATCTATGTTAGGAGAGAGGAGGAAAAAGCTAGTCCTGGATTCCTTCATAATTTCCTGATTTGATTTATTCATCAAAAATGGTACAACTGTGGTTCTTCCTGACTACTGGTGTGTGCTTAAGATTTTGGAACTTAGGAAGTTTGCTGTTTGAGTTTACACTCACTCTTTCTTTCCTGTCCATAAAAATTTCTTTTATTTGTTATAGAAGTAAATCATTTGATATACTTATTACTCATCATAAAAACTTGAACAACTCCTGCTTTCTTATGTAAAATGCCAAATTCTACACAGCAAGATTCCCATTTCTTCTATGAACAACTGAAAGGACCACGAGGTACCAGATAAGATATACTTAACCAGAAAACAGTTCTATACTTCATTTATGATGAATCTTCTGATAATTTTCTCATGTCTGATTTTTAGCAAATTCTAATCCTCTTGAGAAATTTCCAGCTGGAGAATTCAATACAAACAGTAATGACAAATAATGGAATTTTAATAAACCCTGTTCATTAAAGACTGATATATAGTTATTTTGGTTGTTTATACTCCTGTCCCATATTTATGCATGGATATGTTTGAATTGAAATATTAAGAAATTCTAATGCTTCTGTTTTCTCCATTGTCTTTCTATGTTTAATAGATTGTTTCATTTTTTTAATATAGATGTGTTGGGGTTTTAGCTCTAGCCCGGCTGAGATTAGGGCCAAACCCTCAACATAACAATGTGGTCGGTGTCAGGAAAGAAGGACCTCGGGAGACCTTCTGGTGGCTAAACAAGGGTAGGCAATGTTTATTGGGGTGCTCCCCTGATGGAGAGCAAGGAGCAAGCAGCCCCTATAGAGCAGAGCTCTATCCCTTTAAATGCTGGTTCTAGGCCTGCAGCATGGAATGCTGCAGGCTAAGTGCTAGTACAGTTCAGCCTCAAAGGCACAGCCACAGTCGCTGGTGTTCCGTGGAGGTCTGATGTTCTTGACTCTCGCGGCTCGCCTTCTTTACCTCCGTCCTTCCCAAGGATGGAAGGAGTTGGGAGGCTCTTCGTGGCTTGCTAGATGCCTTCGGCTCTTCCGGGCCCCTGGGCTTGATCTCACTGGCTTGCTAGAAGGTCTTGCTGGAGTAGGGAGAGCTGGTCCAGGTGATGAGGTTCAGGAGATGGTCAGAGAGGTCAGGATCAATAGGGAGAAGATGGGGTCCAGGAGCCCTGATTTTATAGGGTCCTAGAAGGGTCACATGGTGGGATTCAGCCAATCAAGGCCCACACCTGCAGGTACAGTGGGTAAACTGACATACCTGCCAGGTGGGGACAGTTATTACCTGAAATTGGTGAGGGGAGCCAATCAAAATTAGGTTGGTTAGGCCAGGTCAGGCTGGCTGGGGACCATCTTTGCTCACTTGATGGGAGGGGCTAGTGTGAGTGAGTGAGATGAGCCCTGGGGTCAACCAGGGGTCAGCCCCTCAGGCTGTTATGAGGGACTCTAGCTGAGAAATATAATTTTAAAAATCCCCAACATCTCCCCCTTTTTTTCGAATTAAAAAAAAGAAGGGAAGACCAGTGACCTCCTCTTTGATTGGCTTCCTCATGATTGGCTGTTTAAGGGTTACAAAAAACAAATCATAACAATCGTAAAACCTAATTATACAAAATCAAAACTAACAGAACAGTAACTATCAAAAATTGTACAATAACTATTTACAAAAGTATTTACAGGGATCTAGGATACATTTTGTTTCAGTCAAACAGTTGTTTCCAGGTTGCATTCTGTGACATTAAGGACACCATAGTCCATACCACAGCATCTTGTGTTCTCGTTTTCACTCGCCTGATAACACAACACATAGTAATGATGATCACAAGTACAATGATGATAGAAACAATGGTTAGAATATTTAAGGGATTAAGAAAGAAATTCCGAGCAAATGATGCCATTGATTGTACTTTGTTAACCAACCCTATTAATACATCCTCCCCTTTAATAGTCGGCATTGTCTCGTTTTTCATAATTAAGATCTCTCTATGCAGGTCCTGGATAAGGGCAGATGCATTCCCTATCCCAGTGGTGTGCTGTCTTACAATGGTCCAATTGTGCCACGCCTCATTGTATAGGCAGGTGTCACGCAAAAACTGGTAGAGTCCCAGTCACAGTGGAGCTGGAGCCGCTGTTGAATCCCTGACAGCTGGTCTCCAATCAAGATGATGGCCTGACTCAACTCATTAATTAGTTCTTGTAGAGATTGATCAATACTATGTTGGCCAGACCATAACTTGACGGATTCAGCATGCCAGGACTCTATGTAGCTCTTTGTCTGCACTGCTTGTTGGAGTGCAACTCCACTCACAGCGGCCAGCGCTGTGACACCTATTATGCTGATGATAGTGACAATGAGTGTGGCTACAAACCTCTTGGACCTTTTAAGAATGTCAGACACAGCCTGTTGGAGCAAGGCTATGGTAGGGGATTCCTGCCATGGCCTGTCCATTTTGACTGGAATCCAGGTGTTTTCATGCATTCTGAGGATGTAAAGAGTCTGCATGTTCCAGTCAAACTGCACTGTTGGATCTGTGCACGTGTGCATCATGCAGCTCTTACAGAGTACAGATCCTTCATTGCTATCCCAGGTGATGTCTCCAATAATTAGAAGGTAGGGCACATTCACACAAGCTTGTATGGCCACATCAAAAGAGAGATGTTCCTCTGTTTGATTCTTCTCAAATGCCCATACTGGGTGTAGGGCTGTGACCAACTTCCAAATATGGTCCTGTTTCTTTAGCACCATCCCTCTAGCTGGAACAGGGTCAAATTGTTTGACCAAAATGGGGGCAGGTGGTGAATAACCTCCCTCGCGCCACTTAACCTTCCACTAGAAAAGAAAACTCACAGAGCTCCCTTTCCCAGTCTTATTCTTGGCTCGGTGGGAGTCAGTCAAACTCCAATCCATTATTACTCCATGGGAGTCATTATTGAGGATCTAGGCACAAGAATTAGGGCACTTATCATACTGAATTTGATATTCTAGCTCATCTCCCAATTGTATGTTGTATACGTGCGGTAATTGTTGTACTGGCCCAAATGACAACATACTGAGGGACAGTACTACATCAAATGGACCGTCGGCCACCGGCCAATGTTGGTAACCAAGCTTGAGGCAATGTAACCCTTCTCCCATGCACATTGGGACACCCTCTACACCGATCTTATAGTTCCATATCAACCTCCCTTCCTCATATGGTGTCATCGGGCCCTTAAATTCATAAGGGCCTGGCAGACACTCCCTGTTGTTACTGTATACCAGAATGGGCAAATCATCCCAAGATATAGCCCTATTGATTGGGGGATTGGGAACAAATGCCCAATAGGTATATTGTGATGATCCGGTTTCACCACCTTCCTTCCTCTCCTCTGGCCCTTCCAATCTACGTGCCCTTTCTTCTGGTATTGTCCCTGAGCCATCAGAGGGGAGGTTGGTGATCTGTGGGCCATCTGCCATCATCCCCGGTTGGATTGTTTCGGGTGTTCTGTTCTTCCTTTTAGCCTCTCTGATTCCCAATCTCTTCAACATTTTTGGGGTGATTTCTTTGTATCTGTTCCTCAAGTTTTCAATATAAAGTGAAATCACCTCATCCTTGGGCACTATGATGGGATTGACTACCTGTCTCACTAGATTTTTGACTCTCCTGATCACATTGTCCAACTTTAATGTGTAGATATCATTAATGTCATCGCCAGAGAGTATGAACGGTGTAAAGCCTTTGTCTTTATCTTTAAATTTGTCTGCTTCCACCAGGATCCTCTTATCATTCTCTAGCGTTTTTTCTTTTACAAACTTGTCATTTAATTTGAGTACATCCAATTCTTCCTTTGTTTTTTGTTCCTTTTCCAAATCAATTTCTACCAATTTTGATTCCTGTTCGTGATCTGAGTCGTTCCCTGAGTGTTGCCATTTCCATGACACCCTCTTATATCTAATTTCCTGAGGGATGTCATACATAATCTGATATTCGGGAGTGACTGGGAAGGTTGTCTCAGGTGTAGTTTGTGGGTTTGTGATCTCATTCAGGGAAGTTATGGTTGGATTAGTCGTTCCTGTGGTATCATTAATTGTTAGTTTTACTTCATCTGGATCCCTTCTTACTAAATTAGATGCTAGTGTCCCTAGCATCATCAGTATTGTTATTTGTTCCAGATTAACCATTTTAACAGCTATGTTAACACAAAATTATCAAATACAACAATAAAAATATCAAGTATAACAATGAAACAGTTATTTACACGTATACCCTCGAGCCTTGGAGTCCAGACTGTCAGTCTGCTTGTGATTGCTGTGGGGAGAAGAAACAGGTGTTATTCTTTCTTTGTTGCACTTGTTTATCCTTGGCTTGTACCACATTCCTTGCTGGTACCCAGCGTGGTTCCTTCTCTTCCCCAGGGAATACACAAGCTGCACCCCTCGTTTCTGACAGCAACAAATCTGGACCTCTCCATTGGGCTGTCATTGGGTCCTTCCACCGTACCCAGGTCTCCAGGGGACATGGAAGTTGACCCCAGTGCCTCTTAATTCTGGTTTCATTCTGGTCCTTAGACACGTCCAGAATGTTTAAGGTAAATAAGATTTTTGCCAAAATCACTGACGGTGGAAACTGCCCCCCTTTTTCTTTTTTTAAACGAGCCTAGAGTATCCTGTTGGTTCTTTCCACAATGGCCTGGCCTTGGGGGTTGTACGGAATCCCGGTGGTATGCTTAATGTTCCACAGGGCGCAAAAGATTTTAAATGCCTGGCTGGTAAAGACGGGTCCATTATCCATTTTGATTGCTTTGGGGAGTCCCATCACCGCAAAACAGGCAAAGAGGTGATGTATTAACTTCTTAGTGGACTCTCCAGTCTGGCAGGTAGTCCAAACGAATTTAGAGTATGTGTCGATTGTTACAAAAACATACTTCAGCCTGCCGAATGGGCTATGGTGAAAATTATCTATCTTGCCAGATGCAATTGGATTTTAGCCCCCTTGGGTTCACTCCCATGGACTGCAGTGGTGGAGTGTGAATTAAAGCCACACATTGGGAGCAACTCCGGGCGATTTGCTTCAATTGCCATGGAGGTGCGTTTGGAAATAATTTTTTAAGTCCTCCGACATTCACGTATGTCAAATCATGAAGGTCCTGAGGGTTAGCCATGTCTATTTCTACTGGTTCCGAATTTGAGGCTAGTAAATCTGCCTGCACATTTCCTTCTGCTAAAAATCCTGGCAGTGGCTGATGACTGCATATGTGCTCCAAGAAAATGGGCTGTGAGCATGTAGCCAGCAATGATGCCACCTTTACCATCAATGATGATAAAGGGTTGCTATCGAGGCGGACAAAAGAATGTCCCAGCCACGGTAGCAAGTTGGCCACATATAAGCTATCCGTATATAAGTTAAATGGCTCACTCACATTTTCTATGGCCCACATAGCAGCATATGACTCTTTAAATTGAACGGACCTCTCTGGCAATGGAATGGCTTGCTGGCATATAATTTAGTCTAGCTCGGGGGGATAAACTACAATAGCCGCTCCGTTCCCCCCCCTTCCGTGAACACTACTTTGGCGTTCTCCAAAGGCTCCTTAACAAATATCTTTGGAGGTAGCCAAGGCAGGTTCTTGAAGGAGGCAATCCAATGGGTCTTCAGATAATGGCAACCTAATTGTCCTGAGAAGTTGAGGCAAGCCCGCGCAAAGCCGGAATGTTCCCGTAGCAGCCAATCTATATCTACTAACGGGTATGGCATCACTATTTGTCTGGCTCCATTCCAAAAACCTGCAAGCATCTAAGTCTGGCCTGCTTTACCATCTTTGCCATAGCCTGAATCTCATTAAGATGTCATGGGCTGCTCCCTATCAATGTATGCAACCACTCAATGGGCCCCTTAGTTTGACAGATCGCTCCGACAATTGTGGGCAAGGTGTTGAACAGGAGGACATATAGTTTTTCTTTTGGGTTATAACGTTTTAATTCCGAATTGTTTATATCCTCCTGTAATTTGGATATAGCCAATTGCGCCTCCTGTGTAAGAGTCCTAGGTGAAGATGGGCTGTTATCTATCACCTTTCAATAAGTCAAACAATGGCTGAAGATCAGATGTAGGAATCTTCAACCATTGCCAGAGCCAGTTGACATGCCCACAAAATTTCTGGAGGCTATTCAGTGTTAGCTGTTCAGGGAGCGTTGTCTGGGGCTTTTGAGGTTTCACTCCATTGAGGATGATCGTTGACCCAAGGAAGTTAATGGGCAACATTCTCTGTATTTTGTCCTTAGATATGGAAAAGGAAGTACCATTGAGGCACTGTAAAAGCCTCTTTTCCAATTCTGGCAGGGCATCTGGATTGGGGGAGTGGCTATGAGGAGGTCATCCACATAATGGTATAATTGGACTCCCTCTCCCCTGATAGGTTTCAGGGCTGCGGCCACAGCTTCGTGACAAATCACTGGGCTGTTAGCCATGCCCTGGGGGAGGTGTAGCCACTCATAGCGTTCCACAGGCCCCTCGTTGTTGACATTGGGCACTGTGAACGCAAACCTCTTACAGTCCTCTGAATGTAAGGGGACTGAAAAGAAGCAATCCATCAAGTCTACCACCAGAATGGAATAGCCAACAGGTATGGCAGATAGTAATGGCAAGCCTCTTTGAGGGCACCCCCAAGGTCTTAAGGTTTTATTGACTTGCCTTAGATCTTGCAGTAGACGCCATTTTCTGGTCTTTTTATGGTGTAGGAACACCTGAGTGTTCCACAGGCTGTGGGATTTCTGTATGTGTCCTGCTAGTAGTTGCTCATTAATCAGGCCTTTCAATGCTGTCAGTTCATCCCTCTTTAGTGGCCATTGGTCCACCCAGACTGGTTCATCAGAGATCCAGTCTAGGTGAGGGGTTTTGTAGTGACCAATGGCGTCTCCATTAAAGGGTTGTCTTGTTCACTATTGGGGTCTGTTAGGCACATCAGTTTAGGTTTTAAGGTTTTTGTAATGTCCAGCAGCTGTTGTAATTGTAGTTTGTATGGTTTCAGTGGTTTCCCTTGATAAGTTAGTGCTGCTGTGTTGATTAAATATTCCCAAGTTTGAGGGTCCCTTATATCCTTGGTCAGCATATAAGGACCCAATTCCCGTATGATTTGCCATAATTGTGGTACCTCTTTTCGTTTAATTTTGATTTTTCCATGATTAAATAAGGCATAAATCAGAGGTATCTGGGGATCTTCTTCAGGAGTAACAAGGGAACCACATGATTGGTCATTATTAGGGGGAATGCTCATCTGATTTGTTATGGAAGGACAGGGGCAATATGTTGGTACTTGATTTTGATTGGTAGTTTTTACCCCGTCAGTGGCAATCACAACACCCATGTCCCCTAGGAGGTCCCATCTCAATAAGTTGTACGGAACTCCGTCGGAGACCAGGGGTTGGAATTTGCCACTGTGCCCTTCCATGTCGGCCCATTCAAATTCCTGCTCTGTTCTAAATGAGCAGCAGGTGACTTCCGCTAGGCCTTCTGGGGGGGTCCCTTAATTAATTTCCATGATTTGGGAACCTCCTCCCTCTTCAGGACTGTCTTCTGGGCCCCCGTGTCAATAGTAAAGTTGAATATTCTGTCCCCGATGGTAATTAATTTGGTGGGATGGAATCCTGTCTTCTCAATGGGGACCGCCCAATTAATGCCCATTCTCTCCCTTGTATGTGGTGCTGGGAGCTGCCCCAGCCCTAGTTTAAATTTGGTTTTTGCAAGCAGTCCCTGGGCCAATGCTTGCCCCTCAAATTCTGCAGGGAGCATTGGGCGGGAAAAGTAGAGTGTCATTAGTACAATCCCTCACCCAGTGTCATCCCTTCCTGAAACGTGGGCAAATGGACATTGGCCGGGTGAACCTGTTTGTTGGGCGGTTAGATCTATTAGGTCCTCCTCCCTGAGGCCAGTTGGATTTCCAATGCCCTGTGCCACCGCACTGGTAACACTGTGCATTTGGAGCATTGGACTGTCTATGGGGGGCCACGATGTTATTAAGGGTCTTAATCATAGCCCTATTAGAATCTAGAAGTTGCTTATTAGAGTCCTGAATAGCCTGCGCTATTAGAGTTGAGGACTGACCCGATGTGCCAATGTCTTGGGTGGCGATTATCCAATCGCTCACTTTTTGGTTTCTCATGTGTTGGCATGCCTGTCTGCATGGTTGGGACATGCCATCCCAGACAAGGGTCCTAAGCATCACTTGCTTGGACTCCTCGTCTGTCCCCACCATCCTGTACTCCACGCTCCGTGACACCCTGTCTACGAAGTCTGGGAACAACTCATCAGCCCGCTGCCGTAAGGCAGCCAAGCTGGGAGTTGTCCCGCCGCGTGGAAGCCTATCCCAGGCCCGTCGTGCACAGATTCGGACCTGAGCGAAGCTCTCCACCGGCGCTGTTGCTTGTTGTAGGCCTGTGCCAAAATTTGGCCCTTGCCCCAACAAGCAATCCAGACCTATAAGGATTCTGTGATTTTGGTTGCAGATAGCCTGCTGTTGGCATTTATCCGTGTAGAATGCCTCCCATTGCATGGTCATTGCACTCGGAAGGACTGCTCTTACTACGTCCTTCCAATCCTGTGCGGTGTTAATACATGTCTCGATGGTGTTTAGCAATGCCTGGGTCCATGATGAATGGGGGCCATCCTCACGGATTGCTGCCCTCAGGTCCTTTTGGTCCTTACCTTCATAAGGGTGCCACAGTAGAGGTTTCTCAGGAGTGGGGATGATGTTCAGTGGGTAGGCTGGGTATTTAGTAGGGTCCAGGGCGGGGGCCAAGGAGCTTAGCTCCTGATAGCCAGGTGTGCGGCTATTGATTGAGTGTTGGCCCCGCCCTATCCCAAAGCAGGACAGGTTTGGGTATAGTCCCTGTGTGGTGTTAACTACCAGAGTAAGTCCCTCCCCTCTGGGTCCGGCTTCTGACTGAAGCTCCTCCCTTCGGGGGTCCGACAGCCAGATAGGCTGTTTCCAGTAGGGGCAGCGGGACCCTTCCGTTAATGCCCGGAGTCTGGCGTCTGTTAACGGTCCGTTCCTGTGAGGTCCGACTTCTGCCAGAAGTCCCTCCTCTCTGGACATGGGCCTCAACAAAAGTCCCTCTCCACTCGGCACAACAGACCTGGGTCATTGGCCTTCCCCTAACGGTGTCTTGCTAGGTCCCTTTTTAAGCTCATCTAGAATAGTGGAAAAATAGGGCTTCATGGTCTTATTCCTGACCTGTTGTTCGCTGCAACCGAGTAGCCAAAGGCTACCCAGGTCTCGGGGTTCTCCAGGACATTATTTTTCAGTTCTGGGTAAAGCTTAATGGCTTTTGCCCAGAAGTGAGAAATGTCCTGGGTAGGAATATCTTTTTTCCTGGTTATTAATATGCGTTGGATGGCCTCTATCTTTGGGTCGACCTCCTTGGTGTTCCTGGTACAGCACGTTTTTGTCCCCATTCTAAATAGCCTATTTAACGTATTATCAGAAAAACGTTACCCCAATTTGTCGTCCGTTAAACGTTTGCCAAGTGGTCAATCTGTTTGTCTGTCCAAATCCTTCATCTAGTCCGTAACTGTTAAGCAAAATCGATGTCCTAAGGTCGTACCTTGGCCTGGTGGGGTTTCTCTTGCCAGTGTCTGTGAGTCAGAGGTGAGGGCGGACTAACTTCGCTCCAGAGCGCCCTTTCGAGCCAACAGGCGGGGTGTCATTAGTTCCGTCTCTGGGCTTAGTTAGCAAACATTGGTACCTCCCTCTGGACTCCTTACACCTAGCTTTCTATAGAAGCCCTTACTGTTTTAAGCAATTAGGGGCCCAGCTGTCCGCATGCACTCAGATCTTTAGCTAACTGTAGGGCAAATCCTCAAACGAAGGTGATCAACCCTCCTCGGAACCCCTCTCCAAATAAAGTCTTGTGACTTGTCTTCCCAGGACCTAGTAGTAGGCTCAGCTATCCTCTGGGGAATCTAGTGCTGAGCCAAGCGCTCATTCCTGTATGTGTCCCCGTATGGAATCCATTTCCTCCGGGTGACTGTTTGTCCCCAGATGGAACTTTTCTCCTCCGGGCGACTCTGGACCTGGCCTTACAGGACTTCTACCCTGCCTAAGGTCCGTCTGCCTTACAGTCTCTGCTGCAGGTCTTTGTAAAGAGGGGGGAATGGATATTCCCCAATGCAACCAGCGCAGGGAGGGCCCTAGACTTAAGGGTCCTACCCTAGGGATGGAAAGTGGGGGGGTGGAAAGTGGGTAAGGGGGGCGCTTCCCTTTCCTGTGTGACAAACAAGAAGACAACGATCCCAGACAAGGGGGGTGATGCTGACGATAGAGGGAGAGATCTTTTTCATTTTGAGTCTAACTTGTGCCTTTTGACAAAGGAGTGTGTTATGGTTTGAAACTAAAATATCCCTAAAAAATCATGTATTTGAATGCTAGGTTCCCATAGGGTGGTGATGTAGTGGGAGGATGTGGAATTCTGGGAGATAGGACTTGACTGGTAGAAGCAGTTCAGTGAGGGAAGATCTTGAAGATTTTACCCACACCTCTGGTTCTTGCCCCTCTCTGTGCTTCTTGATACCATGAGGCAAAGTCCTCTGCTACATCTCCTACAGTGCCATCTTCTCTGCCATGCCTCCCCGCCATGATGGACTGAGATCCTCCAAACCATGAGACAAGTAAACCTTCCTTACCTCCTTAAGTTGTTTTGTCAGGGATTTGGCCACAGCAAGGCACAAGATACTCAATACAGATGAGAATAAAAATGTCAAGATTAAGGTAAATTTTAGATCAATTAAATTAGATCAAAGACAATATATATTATTATAACATCTATGTAAGAATTTTCTAAATAATACAGAGGGTCTCTCACTAAGTAAATTAAAAATCTAAAACACAAATACATTGTTTAGAGGACCAGAGAAAAATTTTTGGTTCCAAGCCTTGAAATTTGGCTAAAATGTCAGGAAGAAATGGAAGATCGGGATTCCAAACAAACAGTGTTGCTAGGTACAACAGAGGACCCCAATCCAATTTAAATTTGGTATAAACAATGACTAAAGTTTTAGTAAAACTATGTTCCATAGAATAGTTGAGAAATAAATGTTTTAATTTACATAGCTTGGGAACCCTAAAAGTAAAGAAAGTTTACAAATAAATTTGTGAAAGCATATGCTACAGATTACTTTAAAGTAAACTGAATTTACTAAAGAAATGACAACCCAAACCTGCCCAACATGCTTAAAGCTTCATGTTAAATTGAGAACTGAAAACATCTGTATTTTGGAAAAATAAAAACAATGTAAAATAGAACTAAATATAAAAGCTCAAATAGGGATATCAATCTGGTAGAACAATTCACAAAAGAAAAAAAGGAAAAGACAGGAACACAAGATCCCTTATCAT
The DNA here is from genome assembly GCA_007922755.1 of Pedetes capensis. Classification (NCBI taxonomy): domain Eukaryota; kingdom Metazoa; phylum Chordata; class Mammalia; order Rodentia; family Pedetidae; genus Pedetes; species Pedetes capensis. Next base: position 15,700 of record VMDO01011081.1, on the reverse strand, counting down.
TCTTATCCTTCCACCTATCTGTCTAAGGACAGTCCAGACATTGATTGATAGATGTGTCTGACAACATGTTAACATATTTATTTATTTATTTATTTATTTATTTTTATACATATATTTGTATAAACAACAACTATATATATGCATATATATATTTATACAATGAGAGAGAGAGAGAGAGAGAGAGAGAGAGAATTTGTTGTTAGGTGATGTCATGTCAGGTTCAGCACAGAGTGACCCTTTGTACAGCAGAAAGATACAGTCTGATTCTGTCCCAGGCTCATGATCTTATTTATGTTTAAGTCCATTGTTGCAAACACTGGGTTACTCTATCTACTTGAGGGTCTTCCTTTTTTTTTTTTTTTTTTTTTTTTTGGTGACCTGCCACTCTCCCAAACATTATGGCCTACTCCAGGAATTGGGCCCTCCTGACTTATTCAAGTATGTCAGACCCAGTCTAGTTATCCTTGCTTCCAAGAAGCACTCTGGTTGTACTACTTCTAGGACAGATCTATTGGTTCTTTTGGCAGTTATATTCAATATTCATCTCCAGAACCATAATTCAAAAGCATCAATTCTTCTGCTATCACTCTTGTTCAATGTCCAGCTTTCACAACCATATTATGCAACTGAAAATACCATGCCAAATATATGTTGTTAGGTGCTGTCCAGTTGGTATCTGACTCATAGTGACCCTATGTACAACAGGAGAAACAATATTGTTAGTGCTTCTCTACTATTCATAACGTTTTCAATGGCAGATTGTTTCTTGGGAGTGGGTTGCTGGGTCCTTCTTCCAAACCTACAGTACCTTCTTCCAAACCTACAGTGTTCCCAGGCTATCTCCCATCCAAATACTAACCAGGCTTGACCCTGCTTAGCTTCCAAGATCTGACAGTATCAGACACCAGAGTGGTAGGGCTGCATGCATATGCTACACACACACACACACACACACACACACACACACACTTTCACTTTAACCCTTTATGTGTACAGTTTATTTGCATTAATTACATGGATATTGTAATATAATACATTCACAACCATTAACTATCTCCAGAACTCTTTCATCATCTCAAACTGAAATCTGTACCCATTGCTATGGTTTGAACAGAAAATGGCTCCTAAGTCTCATGTTTGGTCTCCAGTGAGTGATGCTGCATTGCGAGGCTTGGGACTTTAGGAGATGTGATTAACAGTCTGAAGTATGTTACTGATGATCCCAAGTTTCCATCTCCATTCCATATCATCCATGAGGTGAAGAGCTATCCTCTCCTTTAGGCTCACTGTCAACTTGTCAGTCATGCCTTCCCACCACCATGAACCCAAATCACTTTAAACTATGAGCCAAAGTAAATCTTTTTTCCCTTAATTTGTTCTGTCAGGCATTTTGCTACAGCAGTGCAAAAGCTGATTAACATCCCAATGAACAGTAGCTCCCCATTCTTCTTCTACATACCTAGAGACCACCATTTGGCTTTCTTTTTTTTGTGTATGTGACTATTCTAGGTACTTCATATGAGTGGAATTATAAAGTGTTTGTCTTTATGTTGCTGTTGTTAGGTGCCATTGATTTAGGATCCAATATACAGAATGAAATGCTTCCCAACACTATGCCATGCCTGGCATTGTCAGTGCTTCTCCACTATTCATAGGGTTTTCATGGCTGATTGTCTAGGGAGTGGGCTGCCAGGTCCTTCTCCCATTTTTGTGGTGCTGGGGATCTAACATAGGACCTCAAAGAGTACAGACCAGAACTGTACCAACTGAAGTAAGCTTCAGTCATTTGTCTTTAAATGTCAGTTTATTTCAGTTATTCTAACAATTTCAATGTTATTCTATGTTTTAACATGTATCAGAATTTCATTCACTTTCAGAAATGAATTATACTCCATTGTATGAATTTATTCCATTTTGTCTATACATTCTCCCCTGCCGGGTCCAGATCCACTCATGATGGGTAAACAGAGTCCACACATGAGGAAGAGTATCTTTAATAAAGGCATTGGAAGGAAAATCCACTGAAAAGGGATGTCAGGAGAGAACAATCCCTGGAGAAGGACATCATGTTTGGAAGAGTGGCAGGTCAACCCAAAAGAGGAAAACCCTCCACCAGATGGATTGACGCAGTGTCTGCAACAATGGGCTTAAACATAAATAAGATTGTTTGCCTGGCACAGAATTGGCAAGTGTTTCGATCTGCTGTACATAGGGTCGCTATGAGTCGGACTCGACTCGACGGCACCTAACAACAACAACAACAACTCCTAGCCTTGGAGGGAAAGTCTTCTGAAAAGAGAATAGTACCTCCAAAAGGTCTCTTCATGGAAAATGACTTGGAACTCCATCTTTTCTTTTTCTTAAATTTTAATTGGTCATATAAAATCTTTTGGGTCTCTGAGCAGTGCTGATTCAAATTGGGAGTTGACAAGCCCTAGCAGGCTTTCTCTCTAGGAATTCCTGAATGACTTCCAACAGCTTAAACTCCTTAAGTCAACACAAACTAAAGCCTTTGTAGCCAGGCTCTACAGTAAGCAAACCATTCTGATAAGATAAAGCACCCATTTGTCATAACAAATGGACTCAGTAGGGTGGCACACAGGTAACAGTTAACAGCCCCTAATTCCTGCATGGGCTGGGATTTAGCTCAGTGGGTAGAGCAGCTGCGCTGCAGTCTCTGAGGTCCAGACGGAGTTCAATTCCCAGCACCGCAAAAAATGAGAGAAGGACCTGGCAATCCACTCCCAAGGCAATCCACTCCCAAGCAAATCCCGAAACAGTCTGCCATTGGAAACCCTATGAGGGTCACTATGAGTTGGATACCGACTCCATGGCACCTAACAGCAACAACAACAATTCCTGCATAAAGTTAAGAATAGTTAATTAAATTAGACACAGGAGATGTAGGTGCTCAGATCGTCTTGGTTTATCTCTTTGAAGTAAAACACAATTTGTCTCTGAGTTAATCTTTTACTTTGTTTACCAACACAACACTCATGTGATAAAGAGATTGTTAACAAAACCTTGATGTAATCCATCAATGCTACCAACTTCCTTGTCTTTTTTCTGAACTTTCATAAGATTTAGTGAATTGTAATTCTGTATAAAATGGCTAAGTTATCTGGAAATAAATGGAACAAGGTCACAGGGCCTCCTAGCTGCTGTGTCTGTTACCCATTGCCAACTCCTCATCTGCCTTCGGGAAACCCTGGATTCTATCTAGGCTGCAGCTGGTCATCAATAATGTAATTATTCCATGATCTTTCCAAAATCTGTTTTCTTTGTTTCCTTCCTTCTTTCCTTCCTTTTTCCCTTCTATGTTTCCTTCCTTTCTTCCTTCCTTCCTCCTTTTTCCCTCTCTTACCCTTCAAATAATAGCCATCTTAATGAATATGAAGAGATATCTCACTGTGATGTCTTTTATTATTCTAATGCTTCTAGGTATCTCATCTCTGTTTTTATTTGTTAAAGATAACAGACTTAGTTGAGTTCATTATTAAAGCTTTGATTGATTTTGCTGAATACATTCCACTAGCATATATGTCTATAAGATTCAATTTCTTTTGGATGTCTTACAGAACAAGAATAAAAGAAGGTAATCCAACAGTATTAGTAAAACATGTTTCATCTTGTTTAGATATCTAAACTTAAAATTTGATATTAGGCTTTGCATACTATGACAAGGCTTTTATACATACTTTTTTCATTAGCATAATCTAAGTTTGTGAATATGTTCTACCTACTCTATCCAGTCATAGTAGTTGTGATCGTAAGCGTGTTCGTTGGTCTGATTATTTTCCCAGTGCTGTAACCTACCCTCCCTCAAAAAATAGATATTTTTGTTATTCTAATTTCTTAATGTAGGAAACTGAGTAGTCAAGAATTCTGTCCACTTGTTCCAAACCACATAATCATTAACGAGAATTTAATAATTTCACCTTAAATGTAATGATTCTGATGCTTGACTATGAACTAGCCATTTTATACTTTTTTCTCAATTGTTATTATTATTGTTGTTGTTGAAGTGCTAGGGATTGAACCCAGGGCCTCACACATGCTAGACAAGTGCTCTACCACTGAGCGACACTCTCAAATTCTTCATTTTATTACTTTATTCCAGGTATATAAATTTTTTAAAAAAGTGCTATATTTGTGTGTGTATCAGTTTATATTCTATCCAATTTTACCTTTCTTATTCTCATTAACCAATACTATATTCATTATTTAATTGCCTATATTTTTAGTAATAGGAGAAATGACAGGCTCATGGTAGAAAATAATTAACATATGAAAAACTTTTGATAATATGGTAAGCTATTTGTATGTTGTTATATAAGAAAAGGAGCAGCAGGATACGTTGATTGTCCCTAGTCCATTTAAAAAAAATTGTCCCTCTTATTACCTGCCTTTTCATTTGCTATTTATATTACCCAGCAAATGGTTTAGTTACATCACTAACCAAATCATATTTACCTCTGCTCAACTGTGAATGTAACATATCTTCTTCAGTGAGGTTAGAACATTTTTCATACATGCCCTCCCTTCAATGCTATCCCATGTTCTTACTATACCATATGGAATTTCATTTTACACTATAATTATTTATTTCTTAGAGTTAATAAAAATAATTATTTTAAAATTCTCATGTTTAATCTTCTTCCAATTTAACTGACTACATCATACTAACTGCTTAAAATGGACTGATAATTAAAATTCCTAGCTCTATATGAAAATGTTTAAGAAGTTACATCAAATCATCCAACATATTGTCCCTCAGTACAACAATTTTACTGATACACATAGACCACAAATTTTATCAAATTATTTTTAAGCAATCTATATTTTAATTTTATGTGTAATTATTTCTCTTACATTTCAAAATGCTGCCTTATAACTCAAAATTCAAGGATATAGAATGAAAGATTGGGTGATAAAAATCCCAAAATAACGAAAGCATTTTATAATTCATAATTTTTTTCCCAATATTTAGGGGTTGAAAACCCAGGGCCTCACACATGCTTTGCAAACGTTCTGTCACTTAGCTGCTCCTCCAGCCCATTTTTTATTTTGTATCTTGAGACAGGTCTCACTAAATAATGCAGGCTAGCTCTGGCATCAAAACTCCAATCTCTTGCCTCCACCTCCTGTGTCACCTGGATTACAGGCATGAGCCTCCATGCCTGGCTCTCAATCCATAATTTTCTAATGGAAGAAATTTTGATTAAACAGCTTACCCAGAACATTTTACTTGCATATTTCTACAAACTAATAAATGTGGAAAAAAGGCTTACATGTTTTAAGTCTCCATATATTATGCCACATAGGAAATTAAGAAAGGCAGTCTTCCCTAAGTGCATCTGTCTGTGTCACTTAACAATATTTTAATGAGCAGGTGTAGCAGCCAAGAGTTCAGTGTGTGTTTCCTTCAGGGAATATTTCCAGTTAAATCAGAATGTATAGGATTGTAGAAAAAGAAGAATGTTGTCGTTGGGTGCCCTCAAGTCGGTATCCGACTCAGCAACCCTACCTGCAACAGGGAAAACAGGGAAAATCAGTAGTTCTCTGCTATTCATTGAGTTTTCAATGGCAGATTGATCTTTGGGAGTGGGTTACCAGGTTTGGCTCCCAAGAAAGAAGGATAGGAAATGTAATCAATTCTTTCTTCTCAATACTGATAGCAATTCATTCTGCCACTCACATATTTATTTTTCTCTGAACTGTAATTTGAGAAAATGAACATTACTGATCCAGGATATTCATGAGGTATTTCCCTAAATTCTCAAAGTATGGGGAAACTAATCAAATTAATAGAATTGGTGTTTTTGTTGTTGTTGTTGTTGTTGTTGTTGTTGTTGTTGTTGTTTTGTACTAGGTCTTGAATGCCGGGCTTTATGCTTGCATGCTTTGCTAGTGCTGGACCACTGAACTGCCACCTACAGTCCATTTTTTTACTTTTTTGAGACAAGGTCTCGATAAATTATGCAGAGTGCCTCTGGTCTCAAACTTCTGATCCTCCTGCCTTTGCCTCCTGAGCTGCTGGGATTACAGGTATGTGCCAATGCGTCTGGCTAATAGAATAGTTTTAATCCCACCTACTCAAGATTTAGTTACAAACCACATGACAAATTATTTGACTTTAATTTAGAAGCTGCATTCATTTCTAACTCTTCCACATGCCATCTCTATCATCAATGACAGGTATCTTGAATTACCTGAATATATACTAAGAGTCACTCTTGTGGTTGTTAGGTACCAGCAAGTTGAGTTCAACTCATAGTGACCTTCATAGGGTTTTGGATGGCAGATTGTTTTGGGATTTGGCTACCAGATCCTTCTCCCATTTTTGTTGTACCAGAGATGGAACTTGGGGCCTCAGAGAGTGTAGAGCAGCACAATACAAACTAAGCTAAACTCCAGCTCTATAAGAGTCATTAGGGTTGTAAAATGGAATGAGATGAAATATTTTGTAAACTAATGCCATATTAGTGAATAATTATCATAGTTACATAAAAATTCTATGCATATAGTGAATATTTGAATTTGATATTCTTTAATCACAAATAAAATCCAGAGGAAAGAAAGTCACAGAGGAAAGTGACTTTAACAAAAATTCAGAGAATCCTAAAATGCCGTAAATTATTCCCTGGGCAGCTCAGAAAGCCAGTTTGAGAAAACAGATGGAAAGGGCATTTTCTGGGAGGTAACACAACCACAATACAGAGTATTTTGGTGATTATAGGTATAAGGGGTTGCGGTTTAGCTCTGTTGGTAGAGTGCTGCTCTTCACTCTCTGAGGGCCCAGATTTGATCCCCACCACCACAAACACTGGAGAAGGATGTGGAAATCCACTCCTGAAGCACTATCAATACAATCAGCCATTGAAAACCCTATGAGGTTTGCTATGAGTGGGACTAGACTCAACAGCACCTAACAGCAATAATAAACAACATATTTATTAAAATCCATCAATTTACATTCCTTTTGTCCAGAAAGTCTCAAAGTAAGTAGAAAATCCTAGAAGTAAAATCCAAACCAACTAACACAAGAATAAAAAAGTAAATGGGAAAGGGACTAGATACAGATTAGGGAAGCAAAAAGGCTCATATTTTTAAAACTTGGAAAAAACAACAAAAAGAAAAAGACTTCTAGATGATGAAAGGAAGAAAATTGTTTTGTATGACCCCTCTTGTGAGAACTTAAGAAAACTTATAGAACTCAAGCATATTGTGAGAGCAAGATAGTCTCATATAAAAATACGCAGATATTCATTATTATATTAGATATTCATGTAATATATACTATATTATAGTCACACAGTGGAACACAATTCAAATACTATTTCACATTTTTAAAACGTTAAAGGCTATCTCTACATGCTACTATAAAGTACGCTCCAGGGTTTGCTCCTATTTTAAAATCATATGGAGAAAATCAAGTATAGCTAATATAATGTAAGAAAAGGAGGGAGTTACAAATGTGCATATAAGCTTGTGTGTGTGTACTCATACATTTTTTTTTTGAGGTACTGGGGGTTGAACCCAGGGCCTCACGCCTGCATGCTTTGCAACTGAGCTGCACCCTCAGCCCATTTTTTTTTTAACTTTTTGAGACAGGATCTCACTAAATTATGCAGACTGCCTGTGGTCTCGAGCTTGCGATCCACCTGCCTCAACCTCCTGAGCCGCTGAGATTACAGGAGTGTGCCACCGCGCCTGGCTATGTACCATACATTCTTATAAATCATTACATATGTGAGAAAAACAATAGACCAATAAACCATTGCATTGGAGGAAAAAATGAAAAATTATTGCATGAGAAGATAGAGAATAACAGGGAGAGAGAGAGGAAGGGAAACTAGACTTTTCTGAATGTACTATTTTTACTGTTTTGATTTTATCTTCAAAATAAAGATTATCTTCAAAAACAAAATATAAACTAATATTGGTCAGCTTAACTTAAAAACTTTATGGTGATAATCAATATGAGAGCTACTCTTCTAAAATTTTTTAAATGTACAATACATTATTGTTGAATATAAGTACAACGTTGAAAGCACATCTCTAGTGCTCATTCATCTTGCTTGAATAAGACTTTATGCCTATTGGTACATCCCAGAGAAAACTTTTCCAGTTCACTTTAAGATACAGTAGTCTAGGTACTTGTTTTGTTTAATATGAATTAAAGACAAAACGAACTTCTGAGAAAACAAGAATTCATATGGTTAGTCACAGTGCTATATGTGCATTTTTAGAAAATTAAATTAGAAGCTATGGTGGTATTATTGAAAAGTAGGATTTTTAGTGAAGGAAAAAAGAAATAATAGTTATAAGATGAATGAGAGTAAATAAAAACCTCATAGTCCTGGATTTGCACTGAGTTTTAGAAGGCCATCTTCAGATATATTGTCTTTAAATTATATCCCATTTGTGTGTGTGCTTATGTATGTATTTATGTGTATGTGTGCATGTGCATGTATGTATTGGCCAAGATAGCCTTAATGTTCCCTCCAGTTTACTTCTCCACAGAATGGACCTTCCTGACTACATGTCCAAAATATATAAGATGCAGTCTAGCCATCCTTGCTTCCAATGAGAATTCTGGTTGCACTTCTTCTAGGACAGATCTGTTGGTTCTTCTGGCAGTCCATGGTATATTCAATATTCAGCTCCAGAACCATAATTCAAAAGCATCAATTCTTATCTCCCTTGTTCAATGTCCAGGTTTCACAACAATATAATGTGACTGAAATTACCATGACATGTGTCAGGCAAACCTTTGTCTTCAAAGTGACATCTTTACTTTTCAATACTTTTAAGGAGATCTTTTGTCACAACTGTTCCCAAAGCAATGCATCTTTTATTTTCTTAACTACTGCTTCAATGAGTGTTGATTATAGAACCAAGTGAAGAAAAATCATGGACAGCTCAGTCTTTTCTATACTTATCTTGAGGTTGCCTACTGATCCAGATGCAAGGATTTTTGTTTTGTTGATGTTGAGTTGGAATCAATACTGAAGGCTGTGTTCATTAATCTTCATCAGTAAATGTTTCAAATTTTCACTTTCAGTAAGCACATTTGTGTCATCTGCATACGGCAGGTTGTTAACAAGTAAATCTACCTTTAATCCTTATGCCTAATCCCTTCATAAAGTCCAACTTGGGGATTATTTTCTAAGTATAGAAATTGAAGAGATATGGTGAAAGGATGCAGCCCTGATGCACACCATTCTTGACTTTAAACCAAGCAGTGTTTTCTTGTTCTGTTTGAAGAACTGCCTCCTGGTCCACATACTAACTCATCATGAGTACAATTAGGTGCACTGGTATTGCCATTCTTCAAAGTTTTATCTATAATTTGTATGCTCCACACAGTCAAATACATTTGCATATTGAATAAAACATAGATAGATATTTTTCTGATATTCTCTGTTTTCAGCTAATATCCCTCTGACATCAGCAATGTCCCTGGCTCAATACCCTCTTCTGAATTAGGCTTGATTTTCTGGAAGTTCCCTGTCTATATATTGCTGCAATCACTTTTGAATGATCTTTAGTAAAATTTTGCTTGCTGTGATATTAATGATATAGTTTGATAGTTCCCACATTCAGTTGGATCCCCTTTCTGGGGAATAGTCACAAATATGGATCTCTTCTAGTCAGTTAGCCAGGTAGCTGTTTTCCAAATCTCTTGGTATAAATACAATAGGACCTCGAGTGTTGCATCTATTTGTTGAAGTATCTGTATTGGTATTCCATCAATTCCTAGAGTCTTGTGCTTTGTCAGTTCCTTCAAGACAGCTTCTCTTTCATCTCTCAATACTATTGGTTCCTGATCATATGTAATCTCTTAAAATGGTGGGTCATCCACCAATTCTATTTATATCATGACTGTATATGATTTCCATCTTCTTTTGATGGTTCCTATATTTTAAAATATTTTGCCTATAGAATCTTTTACTATTGAAACCAGAGGCTTGAATTTTTCTTCATTTCTGTAAACTTGAGAAAAACAGAACATGTTCTTCCCTTTTGAATTTTTGTCTTCAGTTCTTTGCACATGTCAGTAAAATATTTGATTTTGTCCTCTGACATTGCCTTTTGAAGTCTTCTGTTTAGTTCCTTAATTTCATCATATCTTCCTTTTACTTTAGCTGCTGGAAGTTCAAGGGCAATTGCCAGAGTCTCTTTTGACATGTAATTTGGTCTTTTCTCATTTTCTTGTTTTTTAAATAACCTTTTTCTTTCCTCATGAATGTTATCTTTGATGTCATGCCACAACTTATCTGTTCTATCTTTAGTCTCTAATGCACCAAACCTGTTCTTCAGGTGTTCTTTGATCTCAGGTGGGATACACTCAAGTGCCAAATTTGGCTCTTATCCATTTGTTCTAATTTTCTTCAGTTTCAGTTTCAAAGTGCATATGAGCAATTGATGGTCTGATCCACAATCAGCACATGGTCTTGTTCTGACATTTGATAGTCCACAAATTTGGTTCCTGTATGTTCCATCTGATAAATCTGGAGTGTATATTCACTGTTTATGTTGGTGAAAAAATGTATTTCATATGAAAGGGTCATCAGTCTGACAAAATTCTATCATGCAATCTCCAGCAATTCTATGGTGCAATCTCCATCTTTTTGTCACCAAGGCCCTATTTTTCAACTACTGTGTTTTTATTTCCAACTTTGGCATTCTAGTCACCAGTAATCATCGAATGTTCTGATTGCATGTTTGATCTATTTCAGATTGCAGAAACAGATAGAAATTTTCCCTATCTTCATTTGTGTCCTTAGTAGTGGGTGTTTAAATCTGAATAATAGTCATATTAACTAGCTTTTGTTGGCATATAGATATTATTCTATCACTGACCACATTGTACTTCAGGACCCTTCTTGAGATATCTTTTTAAATGATAAATGCAATTCCATTTCTCTTTAATTTGTCATTCCCAGCAGACTAGATCATAGATTATCTGACTCAAAATAGCCTACACCAGCCCATTTTAGCTCTTTGAAGCCTAGAGTGTCAATATTTATGCATTCCATTTCTCTTTCAAATATTTCTAATTTTTCTGGATTTATAGTAAGTACATTCCACATTCTAATTTTTAATGGAAATTTGGAGTTATTTCTCCTTATTTTGAATGTGTCACATCAACAAATGGAGGTCCATAGGGCTTTAACTACATTTCAGTTATTAAGGTAGACTCTACTTTTAGGAGACAACTCTTCCCCAATCTTCTTTTGTGTGCCTTCCAACCTGGGGGAGGGGGAGCTCATTTTTTAGCACTACATCTGACAATGCTTCTCTGCTACTCATAGAATTTTCAATGGCTAGTTGTTTCAGGAGTGGGTTGCAAGGTCCTCCTCCTTAGCTCATCTTAGTCTGGAAGCTCAGCTGAAACCTTACCATGGGTGACCCTGCTGGTATCTGTAATACTGGTAGCATAGCTTTCAGCCTCATAGCAACACACGAGCCCCCATGGTATGGTAAACTGAAAGACATGTGGTGGGGTAGACACATAGAGGAGTACAAAAAACAGAAAAGTTTTTAAAAAATTATACACCTTTATGGAATAATTTCTGGGAAAATTGAAGCATGTGGAAATGTTTAGATAAAACTGAAAAGGAATTTAGAAAAACCTTAGTTCTCTAGGTGAGTTGGTATAAGGATATTTCTACTCCTCAGTGTGAGGTAGAGCCAGAAAGAGAGAGAAAAATGGTTATATAAGCCTTTTAGAAAGAATAGTACCTTGGATAGACAGAGAAGATGGTGAGTTTAAGAAAAAGCATGGCACCCAAGGAAGCTCCCTGAGAGAGGAAGAGAAGAGAGAAATGAGAGGAAGAGAGGGCGAGAAGAGAGTTGGTGGATGTTCTCTTTGGCTTTACTAAACCTATGGCATATGCAATGTGAAGACAACCCTGGTCTCCCTGTTCTGTGTGCCTAGAGGTCACGTGGCATGAGCTTTGAGCCTGGAGGTTCAAGTTCCACCTGAAAAAGCCCTATGTTGTTGTTTATGGTATATGATATCTTGGGTCTTTGTTTTGTAAAATGGCTCAATGGCCTGTCAAATACTTTCAAAAACATAAGCCCATAGATGAATATTCTGGAATAATCTATCTTTGTACTCAAGCACTTATTTATCCCAGATTAGAGTGTGGAGGTCATTAGAATAATGTCTTTCTTTCACTTTTTCTGGATGCAAGAGTCAGTCAAAATCCCCTCCTACTTCCATTTTGCCTGGTAAATCTAAACTGACCATAGTCAGGGGGTGCTTCAAACTATTATTGTATAAATTGCAGGGACTCAGTTTTATCTCTTTATAGGACCCCCTAGAAACCAAGTGTGGTGGCACAGACTTGTAATACCAGTAATCAACAGGCATAGGTGGGAAGTTCAACACAATTTCCAGGCCAGATGGGCTACATAGCTATTAGAGAATAATAGGAAGAAAGAAAATAGAGGTTTCTGAAGCTACCCACCACCCAGCCTAACCATGTGCTTCCAAGCCACCTATAATATGAATATCAGTGTGAGCCTTCTCTGGGATGAGGCTTTGATCTGGTGGTCAATGCTTCCCTGATAGATAACACCCTTAAAAAGAACATAGTTGCTGGAAAGAAATAAAATTAAAATCACTCTTCAGTTCTACATTCATTCAGGAAGGATGATAAAATGGTATGAGACATACATCTCTCCCAGCAATCAAAAGGGACACTATTTAGTGGATATTCCTCACTTATCAAGACTGGTAGCTGCCTGGATTTCTAATCTTTTGAAATGTCTGCCTCTGAGCCTAGTCCTCTAAAGGCACTGTTGTTGTTAGGTGCCATCGAGTCCGGATCCAACTCATAGTGACCCAACGTACAACAGGCAAAACACTTTTTCAGCGCTTCTGCTATTCATAGGGTTTTCAATGGTGGACTGATTTTTGGGAGCCAGTTGCTGGGTCCTTCTCCCAAGCCTACAGTATCTGGTGTTCCCAGAAATTCTCCCATCCAAGTACTAAGCAGGCCCAACCCTGCTTAGCTTCTGAGATCTGACAGGATCAGATGCCACAGTGCTATGGCTGCAGGCTAAACGGCACTGAGAATCCATTAATCCATTTTTGGCACAGGCCTCAGGTTTAAAATGTGTTATTTTTCCCTTTCAGGTTCAAATACCACTATAAAAACCGTTACTGACCTTAGCTCACAGGAACAGTAGCCCTTCACTACTGTTCACCTTCATATCTAAAGGTAATCTCTTTATAAGCTACGTCTATTTTCTCTATCTTTAATAAAGTTGTTCTAAATAGAAGATTTCAAAGGGCAACTCAGGAAGACAAAATCAAATATTTTAGTAACATGTGCAAAGAGCTAGAGACAAAAAACCAAAAGTGAAAAACATGATCTGTTTTTCTCAAGCATAAGGATTTGAAGAAAAAAATTCAAGCCTTGAAGGGCAAAGTGAAGGATTGTATAGGGAAAATATAAAACAACTCAGGAAACCTAAAAAAAAAAAAAAAAGGAAGGAACACACAGAGTCATGATACAAAGAAAGATTGGTGGATAACCAACAATTTCAAGAGGTTGTGTATGATCAAGAACCAATGGTATTGAAGGATGAAGTGGAAGCTGCCTTGAAGGCACTGGCAAAATACAAGAGTCCAGGAGTTGATAGAATAGCAATAGAGATGTTTCAACAGATACAATACTGGGGTGCTAATGTGTTTATGTAAAGAGAATTGGAAAAAAGCTACCTGGCCAACTGACCAGAAGAGATCAATAATTGTGTCTATTCCCAAGAAAGGGGGTAAAACTGAATGTAGAAGCTATTAAATGTTACCATTAATATCAACCACAAGCAAAATTTGACTAACAAACATTAAAAAGCTACATCAGCAGTATATAGATACAAATCTGCTAGAAAATCAAGCCTAATTTAGAAGAGGGCATGGAACCAGGGATAGCATTGCTGATGTCATATGGATATTAGCCAAAAGCAGGGAATACAAGAAGGGTGTCTATCAATGTTTTATCAAATGTGCAAAAGCATTTGACTGTGTGGATCATAACAAACTATGGATAACACTGCAAACAATGGCAATACCAGAGCACCAAATTGTACTCATGATCATTTTGTACATAGACTAGGAGATAGTCATTTGAACAGAATAAGGAAACACTGCCAGTTTTAAAGTCAAGAAAGGTGTGCAGCAGGGCTGTGTCCTTTCACTGTACATCTTTAATTTCTATGCTGACCAAATAATCCAAGAAGCTCACATTGATGAAAGAGAACAAGACATAATTAGAGGAAGACTCATTAACAACTTGCATTATGCAGATGACACAACTCTACTTGTTGAAAGTGAAGAGGGTTTGAAACATTTACTGATGAAGATCAAAGAACACAGTCTTCATTATGGTTTGTGCCTCAATATCAATAAAACAAAAATTCTTAGGACTGGGTCAGTAAGAAACTTCACGATAAATGTAGAAACAATTGAGATTGTAAAAGATTTTGCTTTACTGCATTCTACAATCAACACCAATGGAAGCAGTAGTCAAGAAATCAAAAGAAACATTGCATTAGGAAAAACTGTGGCAAAATACCCCTTTAAAATATTGAAAAGTAAAGATATCACATTGAAGACATAGGTGTGCCTGCCTCATACCATGATTTTTTCACTTGCCTCATACGGTCATGAAACCTGGATATTGGACGTGGGAGACAAGACAAGAAATGATGCTTCTGAATTATGGTCTTGAGACACAAATATTGAATATACCATTAAGTGCCAAGAACCAAATCCTGGATTCAAATCCTCATACAAAACCACCGCACCTGACTAGAAGTGTTTTATACGTGTGTGCGAGCATGTATGCATGGTTTTGTTTTTTTGTTTTGATTTTGTTTTGATTTGTTTCTTGGGGTTTTTGTTTTGTATTGTTTTGGTTTGGTTTGGTTTTTTGTTGTTGTTTGTTTTTGTTGTTTTATACGGGGTTGGAAACCAGGGTCTTACGCCTATTTGCTTTGTAGGTGCTGGACCGCTGCACTGCACCCCCAGCCCATATTTTTTTTACTTTTTGAGAGAGGGTCTCGCTGGATTGCGCAGGCTGCCTGTGATCTCGGGCTTGCGATCCCCCTGCCTCCGCCCCCAAGCTACTGGGAATGCAGGTGTATACCACCGCACCTGACTATAAGCAATTTTATACATGGGTGGGAGTGTGTATGCATGAGGTTTTTTATTTTTATTTTTATTTTTATTTCCTTCCTTTCTTGTTTTACTCTCTTCCCTCTTTCTATTCTCCTTTTCTTTTTCTTATGCTATATATGCGTCCTTGTATTAATTATTTTACCATCAGATCCCCCACACGCCTTGGGGGCTTGCGTGTTGTGAGGAGGCTGAGAGCTCTGCCACTGCAACCTCAGACATGAGCAAGGTTACCCATGGTGGACAGGTTTTCAGCTGAGCTTCCAGACTAAGACAGACTAGGGAGTAGGACCTGGCGAGCCACTCCCGAAACAACTAGCCATTGAAAACCCTATGGATAGCAAAGAAACACTGTCAGATATAGGGCCGGAAAAAGAGGCCCCCAGGTTGGAAGGCACTCAAAAGACTACTGGGGAAGAGTTGCCTCCTCCAATAAAGTCTACTGTGATGAGGGAAATGGAGTAAAACCCCAGGGTGCTCAACGTGATGATGTGACATGACTCA